>CM062806.1:679820622-680002267 GCA_031772625.1 Pinus tabuliformis | reverse complement strand
AAGACCCCTGAAGAAGTTTTCACTAGTAAGAAACTTTATGTTTCTCATTTAGAATTTTTGGTTGTCCTGTCGAAAGAGAAAAGAAACAAACTAGATGCATCTGGGAAGAAATGAACGTTTGTGGGCTACA
The DNA here is from genome assembly GCA_031772625.1 of Pinus tabuliformis. Classification (NCBI taxonomy): domain Eukaryota; kingdom Viridiplantae; phylum Streptophyta; class Pinopsida; order Pinales; family Pinaceae; genus Pinus; species Pinus tabuliformis. Next base: position 680,002,137 of record CM062806.1, on the reverse strand, counting down.
GTAAAACTTCGAAGGCATATAGAATCTATGTACTTGGTAAAAGAGAAGTGGAAATAAGTCATGATGTCACTTTCGATGAAGATTTTGCCCTTGGAAAGTCCGAGATCTTCTTATCCCTAGGAAAGACAATGATGAAGATGTAGGAAAGCAGGATGAATCTTCGACAAATGATCTGATGCCCGATGTTGAAGGTCTGATGGATCCCATTGATCCACCTCCTAGTGAGCCCTATACTTCAAGAAAAAGACCTTTGTGGCTCAAAAATACTCTTGAAGATGCTGAGACATATTGCACGAAGGGGGACATTTCATGAAAGCAAGAAGCTGAATAGGTACCAAGGGTACTTAGCTGCTATGAGTACCATAGTTCAATCTGAGCCATGTAGATTCAAAGAAGCTGTGAAGCAAGTTTGGAAAGATGCGATGGGTACTTAGCTGCTATGAGTACCATAGTTCAATTTGAGCCATGTACATTCGAAGAAGTTGTGAAGCACCAAGTTTGGAAAGATGCAATGAATGAGGAATATAAATCGATCATGAAGAATGATGTTTGGGATGCGGTTCCTAGACCCAAGGACAAGTAAGTGGTCACTTCTAAATGGATTTACAAATTCAAACATGGAGCTAGTGGGAGTGCTGAAAAGTTCAACGCCAGGTTTGTTGCTCGAGGCTTCTCTCAAAAGGAAGGAGTAGACTATGATGAAATATTTGCATCGGTTGCCCAATATACCCCTATCCGTTCGATCATAGCCCTTGCTGCCTTTCAAAGATGGAGCCTGTTACCCACCACTTTGTGGGTGATATCCCCAGGAGAAATTTTTCTCCATGATGAGCCTCAGCCGGCAGCCAACAACCCCTTGATGCCTCCTACTAGCTTGTTGTGCCATTTCTCTGCCACTTGAGCCAGCCATGTGGTCCCTCACCGACCTGCATTGATCGTATGTTTGAATATGGGCCTCTCACATCTAAAGGTATGTCTTGTCATTTGGTAATTGAGTATTGGGTTTACTTATCATGGATACTCCTGGGTATGGATTGATGGGGGATTTGGCAGAAAGAGTGGGCTTAGTTTGTGATCTTATCCCCTTGATCTTTTTTGGTTGTTACCCTTGGACCTTAGTCTCGTGGGATCTCCTTTATTGACCATTTGGTTTTAGGGTTGTGCTACTTGGGAAACCCCGACTTTGGGTGCGTGGTCCCATTCCTTGACCCGCACATATTACTCCCTTTCCACTCACTATACCCCCATTCATCTTTTCTCCCACCTGGGTCCACATTTCCATTTTGGGTCCACATAGGGCCAACCTCCCTATCCCCTTGCCACCACCTTGGGTCAGGCCTAGAATGATGCCCCAGAGGTTGAAGCAATTAAAAGAAAAGGTGAAAAGCTTAATTGGCCACATTTAATGGTAAATTGTACCACAAAATGCAAAAGATGGTCGGGATAAAATAATCAGCACATGGGCAAAAGCCAATGCATGAGCTCTACCCCAATCCATGGCCATCACCCTTGGTTCCATAGGCCCTAGATGAGCCTCCTTTATCATTCAGGAACCCATGATTGTCCCAACCCCTGGAGGGCAATGAATTGCCCTACCTAAAGGGGGGTAATCACTGCTGTATCTTACATATCATGCTCTTGTCCTTGAGCCTCGAGCAGTTAATTAAAGAAATTCATAAAAGGCAAAAGGCATATGAAGAAGGGTGGAAAATCAAGGCCGGGGCACCTCATGTACTACGATTGTTCTCTCCTACCCATTACATACCAGGTGTGGGCTTCCCCTTATTTAGCTACCCCTATGCCCCACTATGTGGCTCAGGGTTGCCCCTCTCATTCCCTATTCCATTCCACTTATTTGTCACTTGCCACCCCCCATTAGAGGGATGTATGTTGGACATACTATCCCCTTTAAGGGCTGAAACCACCTAATAAGGTACTTGGCTAACCCCCTTTGGAGCTTGGAGACACTAGCACATGCCAAAGCCCACTACGGAAGAGCATGCCATTATGAAGTCCCATTTTGTTATCCATGATTTGTAAGCTCATTTACCCGATTATTTTAATGATTGGTTGTACTGGAAGCCTAGGGGATGCATTGGATCTTATGCAAGATTACAGGTGGTTAGCATTTGGGTTTGGTCTCCCTATATGGGATCCTAACACAGAGGTCTACATTATCACATGTAGGGTGTGCATAGAGAGCCACGGGCTTCCACAACTACAGACAACACTCCACGGGTCTTCATGGATGTTTAGAGACTACTAGCGATCCACCTTTGGGATGATGGTGATATGCTTGGTACACTATGCCCAATAGCCCCCCACAGGAGCTCCACACTCTTGGCAGGTGTCCCAACACTTGTACGATGTCATTGCAACATTTATTCCACCACATAGACCATTGCAGAGGATCTACAGGCATCTTCGATTCATATGGAGACCCATGGGGTCATTGATGTGCCCTCAAACCCATTAGGAGCACCACAAGTCTACTACTTGGAGGACAAGGGTCACTCCCTTGTCCATCATATTCCAAGGAATTTATTCCTCAATATGGCACTTCAGGATACTATTGAGCCTTTGGAGGGCCCTACGACATGCACATATTATTATTTGGCCCCTTGTGAGGCTTATTTTTACATTTGTGAGCTAGTTTGGTGGGCTTGTCACCAATAGGAGTTATTATTTGCACATTATTTTATCATTGGGGCTAATGTAGGCCATAGGCTAATTCGAACTCCTTAGGAGGCTATATATTGATGTTAGATACATCCATTTGGATCATCACTTGACTTGGGATCTCTCTAATATAGAGAACTTCACATTTTTTCCTTGGAGGATATTTTTGGATATGCATGAATTTTGCCATATTGATTTGGATTATTTATCTTGTCTTGGAGCTTTGCCTTGTAAACGAAATGCTGGTTGGATATGCTCTATAACGTTGTGAGTAAATTTTGATGTTATTATTCTTGTTGTTGCATACTGCTACAATTAAGGCTAATTGTTGCATAATTGAAATGTGGAATTGAGCATGTTTTAGCTAATTTAATTTATGGGCCAATGTTATATGAATGAAATGTCCTAGAGATTATTTGTTTCAATAAGCTTGCATCGTTTGCTTTGAAGTATAAATGCTTGAAGGTCACTTTTCTTTTCTTTCTCTCAACATTGGATGAGGCTGACCTTCGGGGCCTCCTTGATCAAGAAACCAAGTTCTTACTCATCATCATCCTTGACTCCATACCCCCAAGTGAATAAGGCACTGATCCCTCAAAAGGGTGGTCATTTTAACCTATTTTTACCATTTTCCCCTTTTTCCCCAAGTCTAGCCCCATTAGGTCACCTAGGGCATCAATTTCGAGAATTGACCCAAGGAAAAACTTTGATCTCCTATAGGCTACTGCGCTGGTGGGTCCCTTCCCCCTCCTCCAAATTTGAGGAATTTTGATGCTGAATCTCCAAGAATCCCAAGTCCTAGCTCTAGGATCAAATTGTGCCTAGGCATCTCCAAGGCTAGACCTCAATAAAATCAATTCAACCTTTGAAGTAAATATTCTTGTTTTGTCCTTTCCCCTTACCTTGTCCAGGATAGGAACATAATTGGTTGCTGCATTCCATCCCCGAACCTAAGCTGCGTACACTTAACCCCGTGTGGTCCCACTTCTCAATAAAAATTATTTGTCAAGGACCATTTGGAAATCCAAGTTTCCCAAGGGTTATAGGATTGAGAACCTTGTTTAAAATCCCATCCTTTCCCCCTCAACCCTCCAATCCTCATCCTGTACCCCTGGTGGACCAAGTACCTTGCTTAAAGAGCAAGAAAGTTCCATTCATCACTCCATCCTTGGAAAGGTTTCTCAGGGTCACTTTTCACATATCCATTGACATATACTTTACAAGTGATCCCTACACTATCGAGACTCCTCCCATCGTGAAAGTCCACAAAGAGTAGGGAGACTTAGCTGTGGTCACTGTGGGCTAAGCCTTCGCCGTTATCCCTTAACCTAGTAGTTTCCCTCTTAGGAACCCATTTTAGGCCCCCTGCTGGTTTGAGTGGTAACAGAGCCTACACCAAATGGATGTCAAAACTGCTTTCTTGCATGGCTCACTTAAGGAGGAAGTCTATGTAGAACAACCCGAGGGGTTCGAAGTTCAAGACCGTAAGACACATGTATGCAGGTTGAAGAAAGACCTCTATGGGTTGAAGCAAGCCCCTAGGGCTTGGTATGAGAGGATAGATAACTATCTTATGAAGCTGGATTTACAAGGAGCGAAGTGACCCAAACTTATACTTCAAGGTTGAAAAGGACAAGCCCCTCATTCTGGTCCTTTATGTGGATGATCTCTTTCTGACAGGTGATGGCCCTGTCATTTATCAATGCAAGAGGGAGTTGGCTTCCGAATTCGAGATGAAGGACTTAGGACTGATGCACTACTTCTTAGGGCTGGATGTCTGGCAAAAGCCGGGGAGATTTTCTTTCTCAAGGAAAATACATTGTGACGCTGCTTGAGAGATGTGGCATCGTGGATTGCAAGTCTGTGTCTACTTCGATGGAACTCAACTTCAAGAAGCTATGTGGAAGTGTTGTTGGGCCCAGATTAACGAACCCTTATGAGTATTGACAACTTGTGGGGACCATGATGTTCTCTTGTAAACTCCCATCCTGAAATATGCTTCACTATGAACACGTCGAGTCAATTTATAATTGAGCCTCATCACATTCATTGGATTGCTGCTAAAAATCTCTTGACATATCTTCAGGGCACAATCCACTATGGATTGAGATACACTGTCGGGAATTTGAGGCTGCATGGACACACAAATGCTGATTGCGCTGGTAGTGTAGTGGATCGTAAGAGCATGTCTGGTGTTGTTTCTCTTTGTGGTCTGCTTCAATATCTTGGATGAGCAGGAAGCAGAAATTGGTTGCTTTAAGCACCGCCGAGGCCGAATACATTGTTGCGAGTATGGCTTGTTGTGAAGCTGTTTGGTTGAGGAAGCTCTTCAGTGAGCTATTTGAGCACGTGCTAGATACCACCGTGATCTTCTGCAACAACCAGAGTGGGATTCACCTTTTAGAGAATTCCGTGTATAGGGATCTTCCCTCTCACTTGTATTAACCATTCTATTATCAATTGATGAATTAATGTAACTCATTTCAGTACACCATTTTTGGATAGTTTTTCCTCCTTATTTTAATTGGGTATGAAAGTGACCCGATCCATGGTCTTTATTTCCCTTTATGTTTGTTATTATCAGAATTCAGTATAGTGGTAGCATCCGTTCTAGTTTTAGGGGCTATTATAGCTCAGACTATACATTATAGTGATGAAAGAATCCAACCCACATCGTACAATCAAAGCGGAACCTGAGTAGGTCACCCATTGTAACCTCGATGACCTACCTTGCCTCTTTAGCCCGATTCTCCTCTAGTTTTGAGGGGGCTCCCCTAGAACTCACTAAGGCATCAATAATAAGGAAAAAGGTGAGATCACTAGTAACCCCAACAAATGAATTGGTTTTTTGAAAGAAAAGGAAAATAATGGCAATGGAGGGATGTGAAGTCTAGTGCCAACATTCAAGGGTGATGGAGTCAAGGAAATTTTAGGATGAGAAGATAAAAGAATCATAACCGTCCTTAGGTCAGTTGCTCTCGGAATAATGGATTGAAAAGGAAAAACTAGTATCAAAGAGATGAGTAGTTTCAAGGCCTATGACAGTAAATTGCAAGGTCAAGAGCCCATTAGAGAGGATTCCTCAATAGGATTTCCCTTAGCCCAAGGATTGACTGTAGTATAAAATGAGTCAAGCATTTACGAAGGGGACCCCCTCGAGGGTTTGTCTAGCAAAGAGGCTATGTGACTACTCCACAATAATAAAGGGGATGTGAAATCTATGTTTGTGACACCACCTTCCACGTGGTCAGTGTCCCTCAGTGGATCAATCTCAGTACACCTAGTGGTGGTCCTAAACCAGTACAAGTTAAACCCTTAAAAATGTTGCAAATGGAACCAAGAAAGAAAAACTTGCTAGATTGAAACAATCATCACATAATAAACCTGAAACCCCAATGGCACCAAGCAGATTTTCATTAAGCTCCTGGGAGAGGAACACTCCAACTATCAAACTGTTTTTGACAAATGAGGAAATCCTACCTTTTTATAAATAAGGAAAGGAATTTATTTTACAGTAAAACAATTTTTTTACGAAGCCCCTTGGACATTGTCAAATAGAAAATATTAATAGAAAAAAGTAATTGGCTTTGTCACATGCACATGTGCATTAGCAAATCACGAGGCCCACAGGTGAATTTATCCTTCAACAAAATAATTTTATCTAAGCCTCATATATCCAATGTCAATTGATGAGGTCCCACTCTTCTATGAAAAGGTTGAAAGGAGATATAATAGTTCTCCAAAAATGGTCTTTTAGGAATGACTCAACCTTTTTGAAGAAGTTAAAAGTCTGTTTTTACCAATCAGCAAGTGAACTAGATGTTGAAGTAAGGGTCCTGAATTTGTCGCCGCCTTAGATGAGCCGACATCAATACCATAACTATTGGATAGCGATGCCTAAACCCTTGAGCCTGTTGCTGCCTAAATCCACACCTGGGCTAACGTGGAATAAATCTTTAATCCACTTGGTGTGTCCTTGGGGGCAAGTCTTGAGTTGAGCAATTGTCAATCAATTCTCAACTTGTCTAGGCTAACTCCTTACGAAGCCAAGGGGGGTTAGTCCCTATGAGAAAAAGAAAACTAAGGCTTGACTAAACTAAGTTAAGCAAGCAATATTCTAGGAGTTAAATGAGTTAACCAAGAGCACATTCCCATCTAAATGCAAATCACAACATATCATTTCAAGATCATGTAAATAACTTCACAAGTAAAAGAAATATTCAAAGGCACATACAACCATCCATAAGTTCGAAATGTAGCAATAGTAATCAAATGAACAAAATATTCACAAATGATATAACAAATTGAGACCATTGCCAAGTACGATAGATTATGAAAGAAAATGCTCAAATACTTGAAAAGTACATTCTTGAAAATGAAATACTCGAAGTAAATGGCAGTTACTTGAAAGTTAAGTGCTTGTGCTTGGAAATGAAAGTACCAAAAATAAATGAGCTTGAAAGTTGATGGCAATGAGACAATTACCAAGTAAATACAACCATCACTTAATAAGCTTGAAACCCCAATCACGCCCAACAGATTTTCATATTAAGCTCCTGGGAGGAACACTCCTGCTATCAAATGGTCCTTACAAATGAGGAAATCCTTCCTTTCTATAGATGAGGAAAGGAATTTGTGAATTTCTTGGTAGATTTTTGTTAAGTTAGATTTCACTCGGGTTAGATTAATTGAGTGTGAGTGCGCAATTGGGTATATGACCCATGTGAAGCAATAAAATTAATCTAGCTAATGTTTGTTTTCTTTTCCAACTTTATCCTCATTGGGTTAAGGAAAGTTGCAAGGAGATCCAACAACAAGAAGCTTCGCTTCAATGAGTACTCCTCTGATTTCACAAGTCAACTTGTTTGCAAGGAGATCCAACACTAAGGGAAACAAGCCCTACCCTGATTTTACAAGTCAAACATTTACCCATTTCCTCCAATCTCACAATAAGAGAATAGAAGTGTGTTTTCCCTATTAGACTAAGTCAACCAACAAAATCTTTATTGATCTGATAATCACTCTATGAGTGACCTCAGTTAAAGATTTATTGAATAAAGGTATTACAGACTAATGCTGGTGTGTGTCCATGTTATTTAAGCAACAGATTGATCAGATTGCCAATACACAGACAATTAAATGGAAAGACAGCAGAGAAATACATAAGCAAATGCAACAACACAGGAAGTTAATAAGGAGTTCACCCTATCCTCTAGGGCTACATCTTTGGTCCAACTTTCAGTGGTGGCCTTGTTTTATTGTGTCTTAAGCAGAGAATTACAATGCAGGGACCCAATGTGAGTTCTCTTGAAGCAGGTTTTCTTGGCAGGTTGTTTTTGGATTCCCCAAGCCACTGGAGTGCACAAACTCGTTTTCCTACCAGCTCTGTGACCTTCTGGTCTACAATGGAGAGAGCCCAATGTGCTGCTCAGTCCGACAGATCCTCTCTGGGATGGCTTGAATCTCTCAAGCTCTCTGGTGCTCGATGCTGCCTTTGGTTAGCTCGGCCCTCTGTCTTCTGCTGCTTTTGCTTCACTCGTCTTCTTCTTTGTGTACCGTCCTCCTCTCGGGGTTCTGGTTTCTTTGTTTCTTGGGGTTCTCTGTCCCTCTTGATAATTGTCTCCTCTGTTCATGGCTTTGAAGCCATTCGTTCCCATGTCTGTTCGATTCCTCTTCGGCCTCTATCGATTCGCCTTCTGCAACTGCGCTTGGAGTTCCCTGTTCAGCGTCATCATCAACGCTCAGGGAGTGTTCACATGTCCTCTTGTAACTCGCGCCAGCCTGCTTCGTCGGTTTGTTTCTTCAGTTACATCGTGGAGTGAGTCTTTCTCCACCGTGGTGGTCAAACGGACCTCAAATCTTTCTAAAACACAGCTTAATCCCTTGTCGGTTCCACTTCCCCCATCGGGCGCAATCTCAGCCGTTAGATCTGGGGCCTCCAAATTTGACGCCATACACACGTTTCGTGCGGTTGACTTGCTCGACCGTTAGTGCGCGATCAATGGTGGTTTTCTCTCACCTCCGCTTGCCATGCGTCGATCGTTGAGTGGGATCACTCCACTTCCATCCAAAACTGCTTACCGTCTGAGGGCCCTCGATCAATACTGTCAGTCTCCAGAGTGCGGGTCCCGCCTTTGTCCTTTAGCGCTTTGTTGCTTTTTGCCTGCGGTTCTCCGGCTCCCTAGGCGACTGAGTGCTCGGGGCTACTCCATTTCAGCCCTTTTCTCCCAGCAATGCGCGATTAGCGCTAATCGCGCATCAAAAATCATCTCCTTTTCCCGATCCGGGGCTCCCAGGGGCTACTTTGACCTCTCCGCGCAGTCTCCATGGGCCTCGATCAGTGCGCTTTGACTGAGGTCCTTGTTGTTCCACGCTCGCTGCCATTGCCACTAGTTCAGGTGTGTTTTTGATCGCGTTTTGATTTATTTGATGTTTATCCCGACCTGATACAGTGATGGTTCCTTTGACAGTCTTTATGGATCCAATTCGGATCACGGCCTTCCCACTGAAAAAGCTTTTGGACCACCAAAAGTTGGTTTTCAAGCATCGATTAAGTGTGGGTATTGTTTTCTCACTTGCCCGATCTCAATCCACTTTGCACTGCTTGGCTTTGAACCTTTGAGCCCAACTCTGAGGTACTCCCGTCTCCCCTGCACGTTGTCCTCACCTTCATGTCCAGCACTGTGTCTTCCTGCAATTCATTAAGATATTCAGGTAGCAGGTCATCAATAGAAGGCAATTGACTTTGCTCTTCAGGGTCCTCAATCATTGAAGGTTCAAACAATCTTAAGCAATCTGCATTTACGACTGAGTAGATGTGCATGTAAGCTGGTAGATCAAGGCGAAAAGCATTTTCACCAATCTTTTCAAGTATCCTAAAGGGTCCATACCTGATAGGCTTTAGCTTTTTACTTTCACCTTGCATTTGTCCTTGCTGATATACAGCCAGACTTGGTCTCCAACTTGAAAACTATGCTCCATCCGATGCTTATCATGCCTAGCCTTGTACTTGGCTTGGCTCTTTTCCAACTGTTCCTGTACTGCTTGGTGGATCTCCTGGATCTGTTCAATGAACCTAGTTGCCTTGTCCACATCACTGTGTCCATCAACCATGGTATCTTTACCAAAGACAAAATCCAAAGGAGACCTTGGTGTGAAACCAAAACAGGTCTCAAAAGGAGATCTCTGTGTAGAAGAGTGTTTTGCTCTATTGTAAGCATGCTGCACATAACACAAGTGTTCATCCCAAAGCTTAGGATGTTTGTTGCAATATCCTCTCAGTAATTGGATCACTGTCCTGTTTACTACTTCTGTCTGGCCATCAGTTTGTGGATGAAAAGTTGTGCTTTTCTTCAATTTAGTGTCCATCAGTTCCCACAGACTCGACCAAAACTTCCCCACAAATTGGGTGTCTCGATCAGATACAATGGAAGTGGGTAATCCAAAATGAACCCATACATGTTCAAAGAACAATTTTGCAGTCTGTTCAACTGTAATCTGTTTACTACAAGGTATCAAAATAGACATTTTGCTGAACCTATCCACAACAACATATAGATAATCATGACCTTTCGTAGATTTAAGCAGTCCTCCAACAAAATCCATGGAAACACTTTCCCAAGGATGAGAAGGAACTGGCAATGGAGTGTACAAGCCTAGTTTTCTATTGCTGGGCTTGCTTTTAGCACACATAGCACACCCTCTTACATATCTAGAAACTGTTTCATTCATTTTCGGCCAATAGCAAAATCTTTGCAGCGGTGCAACTGTTTTACTTACCCCAAAGTGACCTGATATCAGAGAAGTGTGTGCTTCCCTAATTATCTTTACTCTCTTAGTTTGTGAAATGCAGAGTTTCCACAATGATATAAGAGTCGGTCCTTTACATGATAGTCCAATTCTTCTACTCTTTTGCCTTGACTCAAAGTTGCATATACATCTTTAAAGTCCATATCTTGAGCATATTGTTCTATGTAGCTTTCATGTAGCACAAAATTATGCTTAAGTATGGTAGATGCATTTATAATGGGTCTAGATAACATGTCTGCAACCTTGTTATGTACGCCCTTTTTATATCTAATGACTAAATGAAACTGTTGTAGAAAACCCATCCATCTGTAATGTCTTGATTGCTGCAACTTAGTTTGGGAGTGTAGATATTGAAGTGGCTGATGATCATTATGTATTACTATCTCTTTGCCCATTAAGTAATATTTCCACTTTTTCACACTCTGAACTAATGCATACAATTCTTTATCATATGTAGGATAGTTAATTACTGCAGGATTAAAAGTCTCAGAATGATAACATATGGGTTTACCGTGCTGTGTCAACACTGCTCCCATGGCATAGTCACTGGCATCAGTTTGGATTTCAAATGGTCTTTGTAGATCTGGCAGTGCTAGTATAGGTGCTGTACTAATCTTTTCTTTCAAGGTGTCGAAGGCTTTTTGATGTTTGCCTCCCCATTGAAACACCTTATTCAATCTTGTAAAGCATGTAAGGGAGTTGCAATTAAAGTTAGAAATGAACTTCCTCCAATATTGCGCTGCCCCCAAGAAGCTTCTCACTTCTGTAGCAGACCTGGGTTTAGGTCAGTTCACAATGATTGCCACTTTAGAGGGATCTATTTTCAATTCACCTCCCCAAGTAGTTTAGAGATGTTCTGCCACATTCACATTTTGAGAGTTTAACATAAAGTTTTTCTTCTTTCAAAACATCTAATATTTGCTTAACATGCTTTAAATGTTCTTCCCACGTTTTACTAAAAATCAGAATGTCATCTAGGTACACAATAACAAAATCATCAAAAAAAGGTCAGAGTACATCATTCATTAATCTCATGAAAGTAGCAGGAGCATTGGTCAAGCCAAAAGACATAACCAGCCATTCATACAATCCTTGCTTTGTTTTGAAAGCAGTCCAAGAACCACCCTGCCAAACAAACCTGCTTCAGGAGAACTCACATTGAGTCTCAACATTGTAATTCTCTGCTTAAGACACAATAAAACAAGGCCACCACTGAAAGCTGGACCGAAGATGTAACTCTGGAGGATAGGGTGAACTCCTTATTAACTTCCTGTGTTCTTGCTTTTGCTCACTGTATTTTTCTGCTGTGTTTCCATTTAATTATCTGTGTATTGGCAATCTGATCGATCCATTGCTTAAATAACATGGACACACACACCAGCACATGAGTTTGTAATACCTTTATTCAATAAATCTTTAACTGAGGTCACTCACTGGGTGATTATCAGATCGAGTGGTATCAGAGCTCTAGGCTGTAAGGTTAGACAAGCTTGTGTTGGTTTAGCTGTTGAATGCTCACTAGATCAAGCTCAAATTAGGAGAAGGAGAGTTGGAAACTAATCTTGAAATTGGGAGAGTCTATCCTCGGAAGACAATGTCAGAGGAAGGTTTTGTGGGGACAGACCCTCAATTCATAGAATGTTTCCTAGCTATAAAGTCCATGGTAGAAGAAATGTATAGGGACTTTAGAAAGCATAAGTTTGAAGATTCATCAGGTTTTAAACAAGATAAGGAAGAAGATGAGTCTCACTTCCATGACCACTCCAAGGGAAAAGGGAAAGAGGAAAGCTTTCTCACACCTCCTAATAGCCCTGTGCATAATAAGAAAGCATCTTTGATTAAGCTAGATGTTAAATTTGATTTGCCTATATATGATGGAGAGCTAAATGTTGAAAAGTTGGACAATTGGATTAGACAAATTGATGTGTATTGCAGGGTACAGAACATAGACTCAGACAAGAGTAAGATTTAGATGGCAAGCCTATGCCTAGGAGGCATTGCCTTGGTTTGGTGGGAAGGCAGAACCCAAGCTGATATGAAAAGACATGGTAAGACCATCTCTGTCTGGAGTGAATTTGTTGCTGCAATCAAAAAGCAGTTCTATCCATTGGCCTACATGCAACAAGCCATGATGAGTTGGCAAACTCTTCGACAGTTGAAAGGGCAAAGTGTGCAAGGGTATACTCAAGAGTTCAGAAAAAGAGCATTGATGTTGGGTATCTCATTAGACTCACTAGAGACTCTTTTGAAGTACATTGGTGGTCTACACAGCTACATGAGGCATACCATCCTCATGTTTAATCCCACTAGTATAGATGAGGTATATGTACAAGCTACTCATCTAGAAGCTAGAGGAAAGAATGGAAATCCAGAAGTTGGGGGACCATCCCAACCCACTGTAAGCAAGAGCAAGGAGAAAAGAAAGCAGAAGTGGAAAGCAAGGAAGGCTAACACTGCATAGAAAAGCAAAACTTCATGCATTCACTGTAAATAGATCCCTCTAAAGTGGCAGTTCGACCAATTTGGCGACCAAATCGGTTTGGTTTGAGGTTTGGAACTGGAAATGGCCGATTTGAAACACAATTATTTTAAGAAAAAACAACATTTTTGAGTGGGGCAACCTAATATTCAAGCCTATGGCCCTGATATTGCTACGAAATTCATGGTAATGTTAAATTCTTAAAGTAAAAGTGACATTCTCCTTTATCTTTCATTTTCATCATTTTACTTAAACTTTTAACATTACCATGAAATGATTTAGGATGTTTGAGAGTGGCTCCAACCTCATTGGATTTCATATGGAGAAAGTAGAATTTTAGATCTCAATCAAAATCCAACAGTCTTAATAGCTTTTTCAGGATTTTAGGATTGGGGGGATTGCAATGTTTCCATCGGATTTGGTCATGTACGAGGGTATGGAACTAGTATTTAATCAAGAGCTCCATGTTGGAAATACTGAGAGGGGGGTGAATCAATATTTCTTATCAATTAGTAAATTTATTAATTTCAGAGCATTAACAAGTAAAACATCAACACATCAAGAGAACTATGCACAAGAGATTGTTAGGTGGAAACCCTTTTGGGAGAAAAACTACTGAGTGCTTTTCTAATAATTTTTAACGAGTATAAAATATGTTTCAGCTTCAACTGAAAAGGGAATTGCCAACTCCCTAGTACTGTAGAAAAGCATTCATTTTATTAGGAAGCTCCTACTCTTGAAACGATGCTACTACACCCTGATTTACCAGCTCCTACTGGAAGGACGCTCCAACACCTTGGCTTTATTAGCTACAATTGATAGCATGCTCCAACACCTTGCAAGCTCTAACTTTCTCTACCACCACCTTGCCACCTAAAGTATTGTCAGGCTACAACCTAAAGGAGACTTCACTTTCCTGCCTTACACCACCTAACCACCCTGAATATGAAAGAATGAACTGTGGGCTCTCGTACCAGGGACAATGACCCACTTACAAAGATCTTCAATGAAACTTTATTACTGCTGATAGATGTACAATAATGCTCAACTTCAAAACCATTCAAGCTACTGATGTGCAATCAATTACAAACCTGCTCTATGAAAACACATCATACCTCGTTTCCCATTGTTGAACCTTGAATTTGCTGGTTACCAAGAATAAGCAATATTGATCTACCCTCTGCTGATGACTTAGCCTTGAACACTTTAGATTACTGTCACTATTATGCTTGTAGATGACCTTTCTAGCAACTGTCTTCCCTCTTCTTTGCCTTGGCCTTGCCTTTAATATGTTGGAGTTCTTGCTTTTGAGTTTCTCTGTTGTGGGTAGAGCCCTTTTAAAATCACAAAACTCTTGGAGATAAATATGACTATACCAAGATGTCTCACTTCAACCACCTTCTGCAAATGCTCATATTATGGCTTCTATATGATGTCTGAGAAATGATGAGAATGCTCAGGAGCTCAATAAACCCTGAAGTAGTCAACAACGGTTCAGAGTATGATGCCAAAAATTCTGCCTTCCAAATGTACTTAACAAAAATTTCAAAGAAAGCAAAAAGATGCCATTGATGAAGATTGAAACAATCTCTCTACGCAACCCAACAATAACTCGAATAGACCTCAGATTAGTGTATGAAAATTGCTTTAAGAGAACATGAATATTTCATCATAACTCTGGAGACCTTATTCATGCTCAAAATTTACCCTTAAGTTTCTCAAAGAAGCATCACAATGTGTAGTCAAGGGAAGTACAATCAAGAAGAGTTCTTGAACTCGAAGTTTTCCAAATGTGTTTGCTTCAAGAAGAGGCTAAATTCGGCCTTTGATGTCTGCTTCAGAACCAACACGACTTAAAAAAAACCTATCTAAAATCATCTATGAAACTCTAGTTAAAGCATTTCCTTATGCCCGCTCTTGCAGGGAAGGGAAAAGCGAAGAAGAGTCCCTTGCCACCATTACTGGTAGTGCCATTGACAAGGCCGAGCCTCAAATCCTCCTGAGTGAAGTCACTCCGTAGGCATTCCTAATCTGGAAGGTTCTCACACCCAAAGATCATATGGATGAATGTTCACCATTCCTTGGAAAACCCGTTGAGAGCTATCTTCATAAGCTCGTCATTAGCTAGCTTCTCTCTAACTGCTACAAGTTCATCTCTGACACTCTGAATCCTAGTGAGATAGGACGTTATGTTCTCGCCCTTGTTCATCTTGATCGTCCTCAGCTTCTCCTTGAGAATCATCTTTTGGTTCTTGGAAGGATCCTAGTATAGCTTGACTATGGCGTCCCACATCTCCTTCGCTGTAGTATTTTCTGTGATATGCAAATGATATGATCTCAAACACCATCGAGAATCATCCTCTCAGCCTTTGGCGTTATCCCTCGTGTAATCATGAAACTAGATGGAATCTGTTGGCACAACTATCATCACTATAACAAACTCCTTCAAACCATGCTAATCTAACAGAAACAACATCTTGGCCTTCTAGATGCCAAAGTTGGAGGCTCCATCCAACCTGCCTTGATCTCTTAGTCCTGTTGCGACTATCTTTGGAAAAAACCGCAAAACTCAATAAACTAGAGAACCCTAACTCCTCCAAATGAAAATCGAATTGGAAACACTAAGTTTCATCTGCAAATCCAACTCGGCCTCAACTGCAAATTTGCAACCTCTACCTGTAGCTCGCATTAGATCCAATAACTCACACCAGATCCTGCAATTCGCATTGGCAACTGAGAAATGCTTCTGGAAGTTCGTTCCGACGAATATATTGTCTCCTTGTGTCCTCTGAAGCTACTTGCACTTCCTTCGATGAACAAATTCGACAACTGGAAATGAAATTATTGCTTCAGATTTGTGAACTGGGAAAACTAGCTACTCGCACTGCTTGCTCTAACCCTTTTTTTTGCAGATAACTTGGCCTTCTCTAACCTTGAGAATACTGGAGAAATAAACTGGTTTTATATCCTCGCGTGCTTTCTCTTCCTTGCCCTGCACTGATCTGCTACTACAAAACCCTTTGCTTCAAAGCCTCTACGCTAGATTTGCTACTACAAAACCTTTTGCTGCAAACCCTCTGTGCTAGATTTGCTCACAAATATCTGATCTACCTTCGGAAACCCTTTCCGACAACCTAATTGACTATTGCTGCAACTGAGACAATTCGCTTTTCCTTCGGGTGACTTCCCTGGACTGGAAATTGAATCGCTGCGTTTGCGATTCGCATTCCCTGGCAGTTTTGCGCAGATTTGGTTTCCTGTGCTTCAGTTCCCCCTTTCAACTGCACAACCCTTGCTTAGAGCTGCTCTGATCTAATTTGTTTTGATACCATGTGAAAATTCCACGATTGCAATAACTGGGATTTAATCTTCTATCTACTGGAGATTATTTGTTTTTTATAATTAACTTTATGATAAATAATGATTAAATTACTATTGCAATGTTCACAAATAAAATATGCTGCAGAAGATAAAAATATAGAACTAAGAAAATACGCACACACAAAAATAGACATTGTTATTTTTGGACAATTGTCCCTAGAAAAAACCCCAAGGGAAAACCAATGTTGCCGTTTAGTGGCAAACCTCCGGCAAATACTGCTCTCCATAGGCAAAATAATCTGGAAACTAACTGTCTCCCTCTGAAACTTGATTTGGCCTCTCTCCAACCACTCGCACTTCCTCAGGCTATTCGCACCTTTGCACAAAAATGTGCACTAGTGGCTTTGGTAAATTTGTGTAGCCCCTGGGAATGCCTCCCTACAAGTCATTTTGTCTCCTGTATCTGCTAGACCCACTCACTCTGCCTCTGGGATACAGATCTAGCAACTGGCAACTGAAACGCGGTCTCTTAGGCAACTCGCACTGGATAAATTGGCTAACTTGCACTGCTAATTCAACCTCCTCCTGCAGATAGTTTGGCCTCCTTTTCCTGCCCTTCGGACACTGGAAAATACTATGAAAATCTCCTCTAGAAACCTTCTTCCAAATCTTCGCTGATCCCCTGCCTCTAATGCTTCCCTAGCTTCATTTGCGCCCTTGCTGAATACTGCAACTGGGTAAGTCGAACTATTCATGTGAAAAACGTCTTCTCCAAACCCTTCGACCTGCTCTTATAATCTCTCGTTGAAGTCTCAATGGCCATGATCACATCTCAACCGATGGCTAAGATAATCTTGACTCCATCAATTAACTTTTTCGGAAGTCTCTAGAGCAAAACCAAATTCCCTCAACTAAAATTTAATTCACTTTAATTAACCAGTTTTCCCAAGTTAGACTTAGGAAATAATTAAATATTGGCTAATTAATTTAATTGAGGTGTCTCCAAGTCTTTTCTTGCTAAACCTTTTGTTGGTTTTGGAGATTTTGTGTTCCTTAGCCTCTTAGACACCATAGAGACTAGAACACCTGTCCGCTGCTACCCCAAACAAAAACTAACAATGTCTCTACTGGGGTGTACAAAGGGTAGCAAGGGACATTCCGAAGTCCAGGGAGCTTGGAACGTAGAGGACACATACCCATGGAAGACTGCTGGATTCTCTAAGACTCCCAAGCTCCACCTACATGGACAATTCTGTGAAGTTGCTCTAGGTGACTACAAAGAACACCATCAACCTTGCCATATCCTAGATGTCCTTTTCACTCAGAGCTATAGATATTAACTGCAGTTCTCCTAATGTATTTATTTTTTTTTCCAAATTGCTGTTTGTCTAATGTTTTGCTGAAAAAGGGTTTCACAGTCATACTATATTTGAAGTTATGTGCTAATGACAAAATGTTTCTTATTTGGTACATTTGCATTTATATGATGAGCTATTTGTACTTCAAGTTTTAGCACTTGAGAATTACTGGTTTTAAATACATACATCATAACAATGGTGCTTCTTATATTCAAGTTTGTTTTATATGTGCTTATTTATGTTCAGTAGTTTTAAACTCAGAATTGTGCAAATTCTACTAAAAACTGGAGTTTTGGTTTAAAAAGATCTACGCTAATGAGGTTCTCATCGAAGTCTACAAACGGAAACAGAGATTATCATCTATATAATCATGTTTGGGAATCAACTTTGTATTAATAAAATTGACATGAAATATACCTTTAAATAAGATTACTGGAATATGAGCTACAATTCAGGTTTTTCATATTACAAAGTCAACCCTGTAGTATAAAATTTAACTGGTCTTGTTGTAGAAGTCCCAATGTTCTTACATTACTCCCAAGATGGCACACTGGCTTGTACTAACTAAATTAAGCTCATTTCATAATCGCTGGTTTGCTTGAATAAACTAAAATAAGATAATTTTAGCAAGATAACCTGACCTGACAGTTAAAATATCTTATAGATGGTAAGGTATTTTGATGATGCACAAGTTTCTACTGAACTTAACATCAGTTGAATTTATGCTTAAGAGAATTGCCCAACAGAATTGTTCGTGAAATGGGAAAATAAACCCATTCAAAATTTATCTAATTTTTTTAATTAAAGAGCCTGTACGAAATGTGGCCCTTATACTAGTAAAGCAGCAAGGTATTAATAAAAAACTTAACAGAGAGTTAAAAAACAACTTTATACAACAAGATAGCTGTACAACAACTTTCCGGTAATCTCCATGTTTAAAAATAGAACTGTCTTTTCAATGAACCATGTGAGCTATTGTTCAGGGCATAGAGATTCCAAAGCCATTGTCTTGTTTATTTCTTTTAGCAATTCATATCTGTCATCCCTTCATATTTAATGTGTCTACATCAGTTCTTACTCTGGCTTTACTTTCGTCTCTCGAATTGGTTAGTGAACACTTTAGGGAACTGAGTTGTTAAGAATAATGAAGTCGTTTTTTATTTTTATTTAAAAAAAATGTTTTCTTTCACTAACCATGTCACTTGTAGAAAGAACGAAATACATTAATATCCATGAATGACGAAATGAGGTCAATGGGACTTGAAATTACATCCAGCAGAAGAGAAAAGAACTAAGGTAGAAGAACCTTGGGGACCCAATGTTTTTTTCTTTTAGAAATTTTCTGGCTCTGGCACCTCTGATTTTCATTGGGACCAATGTAGAATGAAGATTGATCTTTGTCGGATTAGGACAGGCCTGCCCTGAAATTTCAGCTTGTTTTACCAACCATTGAAAGAGTCTTGTCTTTAACAAATCATTCTTGTTTTGTGATCCATAGATCTATTTCTCTGTTACCACGGTGTATTCTGTTTCTTATTGTTTATTGAAGCATTGGGTTCCTTTTGTTTTAAGTAAACATTCCATTATAAGAGAATGACACTTCTTGGGGTTGACATGCTTCAAATAAGTTTTAAGTATGAAGACAAAATGGTTAATGATTTTAATTAAACATTATTTTAAATGCAAATTTGTTCTTATAAAGGCCAGAAACGGATGTACATGTCTCTGCGTTGAAGTGACAGGGCTGTAGATATTGACATTTTAGACTGTTTACAGCCTACCATTTTTCAAATGATGTTTAATGTTATGCTATTGTTGTGCTACTTTCAGGTTGTCAGGGCAAAAAAGAAAGACACTGGGAAAATATATGCACTGAAGATTATGGATAAACGATTCATAGCAAAAGAAAAGAAAACAGCTTATGTCAAGCTGGAGCGTATTGTGCTTGATCAATTAGATCACCCAGGGATAATAAAGCTGTACTTCACCTTTCAGGATGCATGCAATATTTGTATCCAGGAGTTAATTATACTTGTCTTGTATGTGCAGTTTGAAGAACTGGACTTTTTGATTGCTAAAATAGGTGGCTGTTAACTATATTTGTACTGTATATGCAGTTTGAAGAACTGCTCATTTCTGTTGCTGAAATAGGTGGCTTTTATTTTCAAAACGGTTGAATGTAAATCTTAAACATTTAAGCAGGTCTGCCAATTAGCAGAGTGTCTAGGATATTGGATGTGGTGCTGCCTGCTTTTATCAACTAACTTCTTTGAATCAACTTATTCTGATAGTTTTGATTATAGTTTTATTGCAAACACTGTCCTTGACTTGAACTATGCAGACCTGGGCCTTGAATCTTGTGATGGTGGTGAGCTTTTTGACCAGATAAGCAGAGTAAGTGACTCTACTTCATCTATTCCAGATCTGTTTTTGGCCACAGGAATTCTACTTGCCATGTGTTAGAAAATGGTAGTTTCGGTCGGTATTTTCATCAATAAAATTAAAAGAGAAAACTTGAATTTATACTTACCCCACAAGTGTCCAAGTCAACCCTCCTTAGATCAGGTCGGCCTGGCTCCTTGGAGGCACCTATTCAACCCCTTTTGAAGACTGTATATATGTGATCTCTCCTCCAAAAAAAAGGCACTTCGAATGATCTCATGATCTCTGTGGCTTATGCGAAGGTTGGTGGCTTATATCCCTGTGGATATGCGAAGGGTCTCTGGCTCTATCTTCTATGGCTTATGCGAAGGACTGAGGCATTATATTTCTGTGACATCATCCTTATTCTGAGCCTGAGGGAAAGACTGAAATTCAGCCCTCTAGTAGATCTGTGGCAGATCTAATTACAGACCTATTTATGGACAGAATTGAAGGGATCTTTGTATTGGATTTTGGAGGGTTGACTTGGCACTTGTGGGAGGTCATCTTGCTGGTCAGTATTTGTCTATGTGATCTTGTCAAAGATATGCTATTTTGATGTACAAATTGGATTGAATTGGACATTCTCTCATAAGGAAAGTTTGCTGGGTTTTTCTCCTTGGAGTGGGGTTTTCCCAGGGTAATATTGTCTCTTGTTCATTGTCTTATTGTGATATTTACTGCTCTATGGCTCTTAATGTTAATGGTTGAATTTTTTAAGTATAACTGCTTAATGATTGGAATGTTCTAAAGAAGTCAAATTGTATCATTGGAAGTAGTTATCAGTTTGAAAATTGTTTGAGTCTTGTATGCTACTAGAAAATCAACACCATGTGCTACCAGTCTGCCAAGCTAGACTGTAGCATGTTCTTCTTCAGTGTATAGTGTTGGCTGGCTGCTCAGCTTGTCTTCCAACAGTGTCTCCAGGCTGTGAATAACCCTCATTTTGAAGGCCTTCTCCACTTTCCACGGCCTATGAGCAGTTGATGTCCAGGCTCCTAACCACCACCAAATATTCTAAGGATTTTATCACCTTCTGGTCTAAATTTGTTTGCCTATGAGCCAGCACGTCTTCCCTTTCCATCAGACGATTTCCCAAGTTGAGAAAAGCATCCGGATTTTGTTCATTGTAGACTCTGGTCCTGTTTCTTGTGCCTGAGGCAGGATTATGGACCCCGGAGGCCTTGCCACTCCATAAAATCTTGAGCCATTCTTGCACCATAAAGGGGTTGGCAGACTGAGATTATGCCCCACCTGAGCAGGGTTGGCATCCTGGGTCTCTCACTTTCTGTATGGGATGAGAAATTTTCCATTGTGTTCACCAGACTACTGTGCAGAGCAAGCCAAGTACAGAAATTGAATGAGAAAGGGAACAGAAGGCTAGAGTTTGCATGGTTAAATTGTTGAAGCCATGAAGCCACATTTAATTGGAATGACAGGTCTGGGGGAAATCCATTGCCGTTGTACCATTCCCCTATTTCTGCATTGAGCTGCCATATTCACTGGCATGCTTGGGAATAAGTTGGGAAGGTACAACATTTATGAAGGAATAACTTCAACCTATGGAATGGAAGGTCACCGTGCTAGGATATGATTTAGAACTTTCATCTTTCTTATTCCTTGATTGAGAGGGTGTCATCTTCACAAATTTGTTTGCTAACCAATCTGCAATCTGTAACATGTTCGCAATCTTCATAGTACTGTCATGGAATGTTGCTTCCTATCCTGGGATGGGATTCAAATCGTGCTGTTAAGGTAGGCTATTATTAACCTTAAATCATTCTCAAAACTTTGTTTTAGGTTTTGTTTGACTCCACATATCTTTGAATCCAGTTCTGCTTGGTTATTGGATTTATGGCCCAGGGATTGGTAGATGGCCCTACTATGTTTCCTTCTTGATCCCTGAATACTCCCCTTGCTCCAGCTATGTCTGGGTTACCTTTAGATGATACATAAAAACTGTACTTGATCCAGCCACTAGAGGGTGGTTGTATAGTTGGTTGATTGATTGAGAGCCTAAATTCTGTCCTTCAATGGAGTTTTGTTGTTGTACAATACGCTTTCTTCCAAATTCACACAAATATGAAAATAAGCAATTTGCATGTTGGAATAAAAATTATTGCTTGCATAACACTGGAAGTTCAAATATTTTGGGTGCAGAAATCTCGTATTTCAGAGGATGAAGCACGTTTCTATATTGCAGAGATTGTGGATGTCCTTGAGTACCTTCACAAAGTAGGACTGATACACCGAGATGTAAAGGTGAGTGGCACTTAGACTTTAGATTGCAATACTGCATCACGTGGTGGAGTCATTTGTTCTTTACTGAAATACCATATTGTGTGCTTGTTATCAGCCAGAGAATATACTTCTTACTGCAGATGGACATGTGAAACTAGCAGATTTTGGCAGTGTAAAACCAATGGAAAACACCTCAATTTCAATTATTCCGACTACGTCAAGTAAGGCCTCAAGGAAGGTAGTTTTATGGAATATTCTGTTTTCTTGTAATTTAAGATAATTGTTACACGTTACTTGTTCTTTCCACCTGGAATAATATGTCTGCTTGTGCATATAAAGAGTGGAAATTCTGAAGTAGATTTCTAAGGGCCTCAACTGTGAACTTGCACAGACGAGAAGGCCTGCACATTTGTTGGTACAGCTGCCTATGTTCCGCCAGAGGTCCTTAAGCATGCACCTCCAACAATTGGGTACTAGGCTTTCTCCTTTAATATTATGTTTAGTTGCTAGATGTTTTATTTGTATTCTTGTTGATATGTCTTTTGACGGCAGGTGTGTGAGTTCCTTAGTTATTTTAAATTGCAATTTTTGAAAACAGAAACGATCTATGGGCACTGGGTTGCACTTTGTATCAGATGCTGTCTGGCATATCACCCTTTAAAGATGGCAGTGAGTGGCTCACATTCCAAAGGATCATGGATAGAGATTTCAAATTTCCTGAATATTTTTCTTCTGAAGCACGGCACCTTATTGATTGTTTGCTGGTAAGTTGAAGGCATTGAATTGCATTTGAAATATAAGTTATAAAATTTTCAATTTTAGTTGTATTATATTTCTGCTTGTTATTTTTTTTCTAGTGCTGTTATTCATCTATATCTATATGTTGTTAAGAAATGCCCTTGGTGCCAATTCAGATGGAGTGCATATTTTGAGCGAGAATGGGGAGCATTTTTTAAATGCATAATTTGAGATCAACAAATTAGATGCACCCTTGCAAATTCCCAAATAGTCATTGAAGCAAGCTGTTTGCTAAACACTGAACACCATTTTCAATTTGAAGACAGACCACTTTGTCCTGATTCTTGCAGTGTACATGAAGTTTAACTGAATTTGGAGTTTCATCATACATAGTTTTCCGTCTGTTGGCATAGAAAATTCTTGTTTGTAATAGAATGCATAGCTGCATCAGTTATAGAGTGGATCTTCAACTTACTAGTAGTAATGACCTCAAATTTTAGTAGTTGGTGCTATCACGTCCATGATTACCACCTCCTCTATATATGTATGTGCTGGTCAGCGGGGAAAAGTATGCTTGAGTTTGTAGATAAATTTATCATGATTGCAGGTTTGGGTCTTGAACCGAACAGCACTTTTTTCTTGATAACACTTTACAGAGCAGAATATGAGATATGGACAATTAAGTTGAGATCGCAAGAGGGAGAGGGAAGGATCGAATGGAACCATCAACAAACCCATGAAAAAGAGAAACACAAAATATGGTGCTCGTAGGCTGAAAAGAATCAATCACTGTGAATCAATATGATAAGATAATGCAAATGAGAGCTTGTGTAGTGTATTTATACACAATTCAAGTGAGGTGTCTCTACAAGAGGGGATTATAGCCTCACAAACCAAGGGGACATATCCAAAGGTGTGACTATGCTGACATAATCAAATATGTAAAAAAGTACAATAAAGTGGGTACTTAGCCATAAATGACCGCATGTGAAGATTTCCATCATTCCAACACCCCGTTTTAATCTTAGCATGGGGATATGAAGAAGGATGCTAAAGTATTGGAGTGGGATACCCAACACAATAGAGATACATCCATACCTGATAATTTAATGTAGCATTGGTATGAGATGACCCAACTCAAATACAAAAGTGGATGAGTATATGAATCAATGTTACGAAAATCGTTATTGGGATTAAAATGGCGAGGGGAAAAAATTGGAAAAAATCGTAAAAATTGGGAAAAAATCGTAAAAATTGGGAAAAAATCGTAAAATACAAAAATATTCATTTTTTTTTTCAAAATTTTTAATATCTAAAGCATCTACAACATAAAATAAATACATTGACACATAAATATGATAAAAGAACTAATATATAAGATGTGTAATATCATTTCTAGTGCTACATCACACATAACAGTGAATCATGTTTTGAATAGTAAGCCTTGACTCTTGAGTCCCAACTCAGCCTCAAAATATCAACAAAAAATATAATAATGTATCTCATATCATGAGTCATAATGTCATATACAATGAAATGAACCAAATAACTAATATCACTGATTTCCTCTGCCCCTCTTGCGAGAAAATGTAATAGTTTCCCTTTCCCTCTAGATGTAGATGTCGTTGGAGTTGGTAGTGGACTCCGCTGTGCTCAAGAAGCTGAAGTAGGAGCTAGAGGAGGTAGACCACGTCCTCTACTGGTGGCAGGGGTAGCTTGGGTAGGTGGTATCACCTCCTCCTCTTGTTGCTCCTCCTCCTCCCCTTCCTTCCTCTACGCCTTCCACTACCTCCTGCTCTAACCAATCATCGACAGACTCCATGAGAGGCCTCTCAGCTTCAACCCTCCATGCAACAGTGGTGTCAATCCGATCCAATGAGATGGCATCCATATCAGGTATCCTCTCAAGTTGCCTCACCCACAATTGAAGATTGTAGTAGACGTAGACCATGTCATTAGTCGCTGGGACTCCAACCTGTACAAATATCATAAAATAATAATTATAATAAAAAATATTATTTAAGAATTCAAAAAATTAATTGGAAATTTGGAATATTTTAAGTTTAACCTGTTGCGCTTCTTGTTGTGTATTTTTTCAAATACAGTCTAGTTGCGCTCGCATCCTGAGGAGCTACATGTTTGGCTGAGGATTCGAATGGCAAGCTTTTGCAGATGGGGTACTCTGGCACCATAGCGAGTTCACCGTGCATCTACAACAAAATTACAAATAAGATAAACATGAGAAAAAAATGAAATTTGAAAGTTGAAGCAAAGTATGAAGTTATGAACTTGAAGAGACAATGAAATTTGAAACAAACTAAAAAATACTTGGCATTTGAGTCTTCCTATCAACCACAGCCATCTCAAAGCCAAATGTGCCACCTGCCATCCTGTATATCTCCATTTCTTTGGAGATTTCAACACGTTCTTCTCGAGATCGCACCATCCTCTGAGCACAGGTTAAGAATCCCTCCATGATCTCAGCATCAAATAAGAACCTACATGGGTAAGAAAATGTGGGGTTCAGGTAGATCCCTGCAGCATGAATGGGACGATGGAGTGTGTTGTTCCATCATTCATCAATCACTTTCCATAGGAGGAGTTGTTTTTGAAACCCCTCATCTCCTTTATCATTATAGTAGGCCCGAATGGATTCTTTGGCCTTGTCCATGGCCCCATACAAATAGCCCATTGCGGGCTTCTCACCATCAACTAATCGAAAAACCTTTACCAAAGGTTTAGTAATGGTGCACGCCTCCTGCACTCTCGCCTAGAAGTTTGCCTGGTATGAAACTAATCTGCATATGGTCTCTTTTTCTAGTTTGTGGCTAAATGTTAAAGCACGCCACTCCTCTGAAAGAAACATTCTCTTCACGTCCCACATAGAATTCAAGAGGGATTGAAGAGATATGAAATTGGTGGCAAACCGTGTAATGGCGGGGCGCACCAACTCCTTGTTGTTGGTGAATTTTCTCATCAAGCTAAGCACAAATGCATGATTATATATAAATTTTGTAATGCTTTTTGATGAGTCAACAATATCTTTGACAAAGGAAATTTTTCCTATGTCTTCCAACATCAAATCAATACAATGTGCAACACAAGGTGTTCAAAATAAAGTAGGATGCCTCTCCATAAGCATCTTGCCAACATCAACATAATTTGCAGCATTGTCTGTTATGACTTGGACAACATGTTCTGCACCTACCTCCAAAATAAACACATCCAACAAATCACATAATAATTTTGCATTTTTGATATGTGAAGATGCATCAACAGATTTCATAAACATTGTCCCCTTGGGACAACTAACCAAGAAGTTTATAAGGGTTCTCCCCTTTTGGTCGGTCCAACCATCTGACATCATAGTGCATTCTGTTCGTGCCCATGATGCCCTAAACTACTCCAATATTTTGGTGCAGTCAATCTTTTCATCTTGAAGAATGCGGCCTCTAAAGTCATCATAAGAAGGGATTTTGTACCTTGGGCCAACAACTGCAATAACATCAACAACAGGCTGGAAAAATGGATTATTCCTTGCAATGCTGAAATGAATATCACTTCAAAGGAGAAAATTGCCCAACAATTTGTTAGCTTGTTCTTTCTCATTTTTTTTAAGCTTTGAAGTGATAGATGGTTGTGAAATAGGAGTGGTTCTAGGAACAAAAAATGATGAGGTATCTACAGGGTTGGTTGTAGACATTGATGCTGAAGTAGAACCAGTGCCACTTCCATATTCACCTCCTAACACTCTCCCTGCTAGTTGCTTCTTTAGATCTGCTTTGGTCACTTTGTCTTGCTCTAATTCTTCCAATGATCTCATGGCTCTTCGAATGATTTCCGCATTTGTATTGGTGCAAGGCCCTACATCACGTCCAGGGATTTGTGCAAGGTGATACTTCAATCTATAAACCCCCTCTGACATATGCTGCCCACACAACTTGCAAGACAAGTTCATTCTATCAAACCCTCCATCAGGTTCACCAAATTCCCACAGAGGGTCCAATTTCCTTGGCATGTTTGTAAATTGGTTGAATTCTTGAGTTTTAATGTAAGATGAAGTTTGAAGTTGAACCTATGGTCCAATAAGTATTGCAAGTTAAAAAAAAATTACATGCATGACACAACACATTGAATTTTTGACCAAAAAAAAACCTCAACTCAATCCAACAGTAATAGAAAATATGCACATTCAAACCCAATAAAAAATGATGAAAAAAGATAGAGCACAAGAAAAATTAAACTAATAAATCTAACAATCAAGTTTTTTCATTTTTTGACCAAAATGAACCCTCTCCACTATCTGCAAAAAAATAAAAAAAAACCACCATCAAATCCACTCAAAAATAATTGATAGTCAATGGGTTATAGAAACCGAAGCAAAAACAAAAAAAAAACCAAAATAAAATGGCCAAATTTGGTGCCCATACCTGGAAACCACGGTTTGCCGAAGAAATTTGGTCCAAACATGAAGTTCTCTTGCTTGGGATGCTAAAATTTCTCGTTTTTCTCTTCCTCTGCCCTAGTAGACACCTTCCTCTCCTCCTCAGCTCTCAAGCAAGTCCGCTGTCTGCTAAAAATGACAAATAAAACTTATAATTTTGCTTATAAAATGTGCTGTCCCGTGCCCCGTGATTTTTTCCCATTGCATCGCGATTTTTTCAGCAATTTTTTGGAAAAAAAAAACGTTGTAAAAATCACGCGATATTATCGTTTAAACCAAAAAACCGCGATTTTTTCAAATAGTCGCAATAATATCGCGATTTTTGCAACACTGATATGAATATCCGACCATCATCATAGAACTATTGAACCCTTGAGAAGATGTTATTGAACTGCCCATCATCTGGAGACTCACGATAGTGCTCTGGCCATCTGATAGGCAGGTGATGAAAGAGGGTTAAGTGCACGAAAGAAAAGTGAGGGGGATACACAACTTAGTATATAGTCAGCAATAGATGGAAGAATAGAGGGTGGGTCTTTGATAACCCAATCAATACAGAAGCTGGACCCAATAACCTAAAAGAATGTTGCAACTTGCCGCCAATATGTTCATTGTTGGAGAAAACTGTTACTGGCTTGCTCATCCAATGGAGGAGCTCAAGGAGACATCCCTGCCATATTGCACACCTATTGGTAGAGTGGTGCTACTGAATTGCTCATCTAATGAAGGAGTACTAGAAGAAACAACCTGTTTAGAAATGGGGAATGTAATTATCGATCTGTTTAATTGTTGGAAAAAACTGTCATTGACCTACTCATCCAATGGATGGGAGAAAGACATATCCCAGACATACTGCTCATCTATTGGGAGAGTGGCACTCCTGAACCATCCCTTTGAAGATGTGTTGGAAGAGATATCCATATAGAAATAATGAATGCAAATACAGATCAGCTCATCTATTGTAAACAATTATCACTAACCTTTTCATCCAATGAAAGAGGGGGCGGGGAAGATATATCCTTGCCATACTGTCTATCTAATGTGAGTTTGGTATTGAAATGTTCATTTGAAGAGGTGTGTGAAGAAATATCCTATGGTGGTGAGATGATAGGAGTGCCAACCTCAAATAAGATCAGGTGTAGCTGAGGTGAGAGTGAGAAGATCCAATCCATATATCTAAAAGAGCTTGAATATGACCATGCATGCTCAAATACAACAAGCGTGTAGGCTTATGGATACCCAACATAGGTGCACCTAAGAGAGCGAAGTTCAAAGGATGCTTGAATATAAAATGAGAGAGTTTATAAATACCCACCTCCTCACAAACAATGGTTGTGGCCGGAAAAATATACTACAGGTGGCTGAAAAGCAAGTGAGAGTTGGCTTGTGGAGAACCAACTCGAAATGATTTTTGGTTGAAACAGAAATAAAGAAGTGAGAAGGTTAATGAATATCTATCTCAACATAGGTTGGCCCTATGCACAACATCCTCCTCAAAGATGGAAAGGAGGTTAGGAAGAGAAAGCATGAGATAGAAACCCCACTGTAATATTAAATGCGGGTGATCTAAAGATAAAACCTCCCCAAAACACCCCAGCACCAATTCCAATAGAGTGCCACAACTAGGCAAGGGGACTCTAGCGGAGATTTGAAAGGAGCCATTGAAGTGTGCTCTATATAGGATGTCCCATAAGGACAAATATAAGTGTAAAGGAGAAAGGTCCACACAATTAAACTGAACCAAGCTCAGAACCATCACTAGAAATTAGAATCATCAGTAGACTGGGATAGAGCTAATGGACTGACAAGTGGAGACTGCATCAAAGGGGTCAAGAGAGGTCTTCCTTCGCAAACAAATTCTGACAAGCTTGCGAGAGTCACTGTGAATCATTGTTGAAAGTTGAGAAGTAGGTTTTGTGTCACTAACTACAACATCCAATATAAAGGTGTCCATCCCTGGAATATGGAGAATATCTCCATATAAGGTGGATTCGGTAGCAAGAGTATTGTCCTCTAAATCTGGTACATATGGATCTGCAAGGTACACTGCAATATCTGTAACAAACGAGTGATTTTATGTGTAAAGTACATAGTTCACTTTTCTAATATTAAAGTGAGTTGAGAATATCACTTTATGAGAAAATTAAAAAAATGTGTTCAACTTGAAAAAGGTTAGTTGGAGGCTTTTAAGTAATGGGGCTGATGTATGAGGGGGGTCATTGGGAAAAGTGATCTCAACCACACATCTTGAGATTTGGAGATTAAATCTCAACCATTGAATCCTAGGGTTAGGGTTAGGGATTCAATCTTTTCCAAAAGACAAAAGGAGAAAAGGGAGGCTCATTCACTTCATTTCAGTCTTGAGAGAGCAAGAGGAGAGAACTTGAAGGAGATTTTGCAGATTGAGAAAGAGAGCTCGAATTTCTACGAAGAGGCAGCGAAAGGGAGGCGCAATTTCCAAAGAGAGGAGCACACAAATCGAGGGACAGTCAGCACAGAAATTGAGGCAAGCAGCAGCACAAATTGAGGGCTGTAGCATGAATTTCGAGGGTCTGTCCAGTGTGATTTTCGAGGAGGGCCTCTGCTGTCACGTGGCATGAATTTCGAGGCATATTCAGTCACTTCCAGCACAGATTTTGAGGCTGTCTACAACACGATTTTTCAGGCAGTCTGGGCACAGAAATCGAGACAGTGCAGAAATTGAGGCTGTTTATGCACATATTTTGAGGCTGTTTTGGGCACAGAAATCGTGGTTGTTGCAGCACAGATTTCAAGGCTATTTTATGAGCACCAAAATCTAGGAGCTGGACTGTGGAAAAGTGCAGAAAATGCTAGGAACTTAAGATTGTGAAAATCTGAAAAATTTCAGTGGGCACAATTTTCCAGATTTGCATTTAATGCTTCAGCTGAAGGGAGATAAGTTTTATGTTTAATTTTTATGTACTTATACTAATTTCTCAAGCGAAAAAATCCTCCTTTGAAGACTGGTTTTCCCCAAGAGGCTGTGGGGTTTTTCCGTGGTCACCTTGACCAAAAATAAGTGTCTCTCATGCTTGAATGCTTGCATAAAATTAGCATTAATTACAGCTGATAAGAAATGTGTATGGTATGAAGACTAAAGCCTTGACCCTATTGTTTCACTAATCAAGTAGGATTTTGTTGAGATATATAAAACTCATCATAATATTTAATTTAATTTTATTGTAACATTAATCTACACTATCATTGATTGGTTGGTTACATATCTGTATTTTTCAAAAAATCTATAAAATTTTAATATATTTGGGAAATTAGATGCATTGTATTATTTTAATCTTTTTATAAGATGCATTCTTTTCTAACTGTAACTTATATCGCCATTGTATAAAATAAAGCATATTTTAATCATGTTACATCAAAATGGTTAGGGATATCATATTTTAATCATGTTACGTCAAAAAGGTTAGGGATGATTATTGAAGGGTATTAGAGATAATTTTGTTAATGAATGAAAAATACTAAACATCATGTAGTAAAATAATGATTGGTATTGTCTTTTCATCTTGGCCACCAGATATCATATTATCCTTTTCCTATGGGCCATTCAAGATTTTGTGGCGAGTAGGAGAAGTGGCCCATGAAGAAGAGCTTCTGGAAGGATGTAAAATTCACAACGTATTTCATGTCTTGTTGTTTCCACAGAACTCCCACCATTGGGTGAAGAAGGAGAATAACCTTGGTTCCTGAAAAGATCCTTGCTACAAGGGAGAGGAAGCTGTGGAATAGGACAATCAAGGAGTACTTGGTAAAATGGAAAGATTTTTCGGTAGAAGATGCTACCTGGGAGGGTGAATAGGTGCTCAAACATCTTGAATTGAAATTGCTTGAGGACAAGCAATCTTGGGCGGGGAGGATTGTAATGTCCTCGACCACTTAGGAAGCTTATGACGGAGTCCGCTAGCCTAGAGTGGTTCCCATAGGCTAAAGCGGGGAAATATTTAATAAAGGGGACTTAAATTGCCTAAGGAAAACATTATAAAGTCTAAATAGGAGAAAGGGTGATATTCCCTAGGCAAATGAAAAGTCATTTTAAATTTATAAAGTTAAATATCATAAAATGACTTTATAAAAGTTGATTTAATAAAAGGGAAGGTGAAAAGGTGACCCTAAGCTCATAAAAGAAGGAAAATGAGGAGACTCTCCTCATTCATGCGTTTTGAGTTTTTTGAGAAAGAGCTATTTGAGAGTTTTGTTGAGGAATCTAGAGCAGCTAGATGAGGGGTGATTTCTCTTACTTTGATAACTGCTTGTGATGTTCTTTTACTTCCAACTTGATGTACTCGTTAATTTGCTTCTTCTTATCTTGATTATTATGGTGTTCCTATCATCAAACAACTACTGAAACATGAAGATCTATAGAACAAATGGACACAAGATGTAGGCTGCTAGCCAGTGCCAAAACCTCTCCTAGAGTGGAAAATGCACAAGAAATTCTTCTCTTATAGCATCTTCAAATGACGATTTCCAAGACCTTTAAACCCTAGAACAAAAATCCCTCCGAGACCTATGTAAGAATATTTTAGTTCATGGTCCCTCATAGTTAGACACCATGGTCCTGAAGGCTTTCATAAAAGTGTTGCCAAATTTAGCTGCCGATCCATTCTTTTGTGTGCCCAAATGACTTTAACATATAGGTCCAAAGCCTTTCAATACAATGCCATCGTAAAATCCGTTGCGATATAAATCTCGGCCCAAGTGCTTATGCTACCAAGCTAAGTCTCCACTGGCCCTTTTGAATCATATCCCTGAGGGATTCTCTTATAACACAAAACCTCCATGCTCCTGGTCTTCTTATCGAATGGGTCCAAGTGTTGTGACCTTATCGTTAAGTTTGGGTGCTTAATATTTGCCTCCACATCTTTGGTCCCTAAGATTTGAGCTCTTGGTCTTTGCTGTTGCATAAAACCTTAACCTGGTGTTGTGTATTAGCCCCCAACGCCTTTTACCTTAAGCCCACGCTCTTGATCGCTGCCACATAGAACCAAGAGTAAAACAGAGCATCAATCTTTGTCTTCTTGACCTGTATCTTTATATGGAAGAGTTTGGTCATTTCTTTCTCTTCCTGTTGTTGAAGGCTACTCAGATAAGAACGAAGCAAGAGGATTCTCCTAGGGTAGAGCATAAGTGAATTGCGTTCGAGAGGGAGAAATGGTACAAACATCTAGAGCCATGCCAAATGACCAAAAGAGCTTTCAGTTCAAAGGTAGCTGATTGACAAGCCAACATGTTTGTAAGATGCCATGATGAAGAAAAGTGTGCTAAAGACTTGAAGAGAAGTCAGTGATGACTTCCAAGTAAATCTACAACATCTAGCATTCGACAAATGACAGAATAAAGCGAGATTCATGGCAGGAGGGAGAAGACCATGTCAAGACATTTGCTCAAATTGTCAGGTACACTTTTATTAGAATTATTATCTCTATGATTTCTATTGAAGATTACTCCAGATGGATGTAAAGACCATTTTCCTCGATGAAGTAATTAAAGAAGTGTACATAGAGCTACCTCAGGTTTTTGAGGTACATGAAGGAGTCTCTTGCTTGCAAACAAAAGAAGGATTTGTACAGGCACCTCAGACTTGGTATTCTTGGATTAATGGATCAAGGTTGATTTTGTTATCATATGACGAATGTAGGACTCACGTGATAGAGGGAGTAGTTAACCTTGCTTCAATGTCAGAGGGAGTTGACCTTTGAGTTTGAGATGAAGGACCTAGACTTGATGCATTACCTCCTTGGTCAAAGAAAGCACCTAGTTAGGGTGACCGAAAAGCAGTTGTGATGTAAAGGAATTTTTGAGCCAAGGCATGTGGCTCAAAATGTGTTGAAGTAACAACATGTTATAGTTAGATATGTATTGAAATGATAAAGTGTAGTTGCTAGAATATACAGATTCAGATTGGGTAGAGAGTGTAGAAGACAGAAAGAGTACATCCGGATGTTGTTGCAGTTAAGGCTCTGCTAATGATTTCTTGAATGAGCAAGAAGTAGACATTTGTTGCACCCAATACTGCACAACATCGAGTATATTGCAACTTGGTTGGTGAGTTGTGAAGCAATATTGCTTCAAAAGCTATTTGCAGGATTGTTTGATGAAGTGTAGGAACCAACCATGATGATATGTTGAAGCACATTGAGTTCTAGTACTGAGACATGGTATAGAAGGGAGCTGTGTGGCTCCAATACTATTCTACAAACGAGCAGGTTCTAAGAAAACCTCTGCTCCAGGATGAAGTTTGTATACTTTGAGGTCAAGCTTGGAGTGGTTGAGAATACCTCTCAGTGAGAGGGAGTGTTGATATTGCAACATCAATGACAAACATTCCCCCTCTTTCACAAATGTGATCAGGTTACCATGTAATGTGGTTAGGGAGAATGGTTCTGAGAGGATTGAGGCCCAAATTACTCTTGAAAAGGGTTGAGTGGGGGCCTTTAACATTTGGTCCAAATCACTCCCCAAATGAGTTGAGTGTGTGCCTAGGGTTTCACCATTGGTTAGAGTTGCTGACCGAGTTTGTGGTGAAGCAAGACTAGTCTGTATACCATGGGTCAAAGGTGCTAACCAGAATTATGGTGATTTGTTGATGCTGATGACGATGATGCTGCTGATTTATTTCAACATTTGCTTAGAGAAATTTTTCAACAAGGGGACATCTGAAAAATTTATTATGAATACCTCCCTAGCTAAGAGGGAGTGTTGAATTTTGTAGCTATGGTTGGTCTTCATAATTTTATTTTAGCCCATCAAAAACAAGAGAAATGATAAATATAAATTGATTTTTAAGTCTCCAAATTAATGAGGGAAAATAAAAAAAATTAAATTTTCAAAATTGCCTCCAAAATCAAGTCGGCTCAAATTGGCCCAGCCCAAGGGACGTGTCTATTGGGGCACTCTAATCTATATATATACAAACATTCACCCTTCTCCATTGTACCACAAATTTAGATCGCTTCTTATATTCT
The DNA here is from genome assembly GCA_031772625.1 of Pinus tabuliformis. Lineage (NCBI taxonomy): Eukaryota > Viridiplantae > Streptophyta > Pinopsida > Pinales > Pinaceae > Pinus > Pinus tabuliformis. The sequence continues at coordinate 679,967,646 of CM062806.1, read as the reverse complement.
GTGCACAAGTGGGAGTTCTCTAAGGCAGCAAGATGAGATTCTCGGCAGAAGGCCGAAATTCCCTGAGGCAACGGCAGACCAAAATTCCCTGAGACAGCAGCAGACCGAAGTTTCCTGAGGCAGCAGCAGACCGAATTCTCTGAGGCAGACCAATTTTTCTGAGGCTACTTATCTCTGTTTGACCAGGTTTTCCCTGGGTCTTTTTATAGTCAGTTTGATCTTGTTTGATTGGAAAAGATTAGATTGTATCTCTTGTTGAACTGAATAATTTCTCTAAGAAAAGGTTGCTGACTTATTCCCTAGAAGAGGTTTTTACCAGGGTAAATATCTGTGTCTCTTGTTTGACTCTCTTTATGATCCTACTGTCATTATTTGTTCTACTGTTGAATGTGAATACAAAATGATTTAACTAAGAAATCATTAGAAATAATTATCAGATTAGAAGGTCTTGAAAAATCAACAGTTGGGACAATTAGGTAGTATAACGACCACATTGATGCAATAAAAGAGGATCTTCAGTAATTAAATTATTCTTTTTATCTTTCATCTCTCACGTATATTGTCCACCAGTTTCTAGATAGAAGACCCCACATCTAATAGTGCTGGTGGAGGCATAGCAAAGGAGTGGCCTTCACCAAATTTTTTGTCAATTGTTCTCTTATTGACTTGAGTCTGGGAGGTGACACCTCTGCAAGAAAATTTCTCCTTCACATCTGCCGCCATTGCAGCTAGAGCAGTTGAGATTTTTGAAACATAGTCAGATTTTCACATATGCTAACTCCTTTTCCAGGGATGCCCAAAAGATGCTTCTTTACCCTTGCTATAACTCCCAAATGGCCACAAATATTGTACTTTCATTTATGTGCCCTGCCATTGATCTTGGGTTTGTTTCAAGGGAATTTGGTCACATATGGCGAAAGGGTTTTTTATGGATTGAAAATCCCCTTTTCATATTCAGTCAATCCCTTTTATGGGTACAAAAACAAGGGATAAACCAATGGGTCTTTTTTGGATCGAAAGTCCTCTTTGCATATTCAGTCAACTTTGATGGGAACAAAAATGATTGATAAATTAAGAAAGTAATCGAAGGGACAAAGATGATATGCAACATTAACTAAAGCATGATTCAGAATGAGGGTGGGACCCTGTGATCAAGCAAAAGAGCTAGGGCCTCTTTCCAATTTCTTTCTTACCTCGGCAGAAGGCCGAAATTCCCTGAGGCAACGGCAGACCAAAATTCCCTGAGACAGCAGCAGACCGAAGTTTCCTGAGGCAGCAGCAGACCGATTTCTCTGAGGCAGACCAATTTTTCTGAGGCTACTTATCTCTGTTTGACCAGGTTTTCCCTGGGTCTTTTTATAGTCAGTTTGATCTTGTTTGATTGGAAAAGATTAGATTGTATCTCTTGTTGAACTGAATAATTTCTCTAAGAAAAGGTTGCTGACTTATTCCCTAGAAGAGGTTTTTACCAGGGTAAATATCTGTGTCTCTTGTTTGACTCTCTTTATGATCCTACTGTCATTATTTGTTCTACTGTTGAATGTGAATACAAAAGGATTTAACTAAGAAATCATTAGAAATAATTATCAGATTAGAAGGTCTTGAAAAATCAACAGTTAGGACAATAGGTAGTATAACGACCACATTGATGCAATAAAAGAGGATCTTCAGTAATTAAATTATTCTTTTTATCTTTCATCTCTCACGTATATTGTCCACCAGTTTCTAGATAGAAGACCCCACATCTAATAGTGCTGGTGGAGGCATAGCAAAGGAGTGGCCTTCACCAGAATTTTTGTCAATTGTTCTCTTATTGACTTGAGTCTGGGAGGTGACACCTCTACAAGAAAATTTCTCCTTCACATCTGCCGCCATTGCAGCTAGAGCAGTTGAGATTTTTGAAACATAGTCAGATTTTCACATATGCTAACTCCTTTTCCAGGGATGCCCAAAAGATGCTTCTTTACCCTTGCTATAACTCCCAAATGGCCACAAATATTGTACTTTCATTTATGTGCCCTGCCATTGATCTTGGGTTTGTTTCAAGGGAATTTGGTCACATATGGCGAAAGGGTTTTTTTTGGATTGAAAATCCCCTTTTCATATTCAGTCAATCCCTTTTATGGGCACAAAAACAAGGGATAAACCAATGGGTCTTTTTTGGATCGAAAGTCCTCTTTGCATATTCAGTCAACTTTGATGGGAACAAAAATGATTGATAAATTAAGAAAGTAATCGAAGGGACAAAGATGATATGCAATGTTAACTAAAGCATGATTCAGAATGAGGGTGGGACCCTGTGATCAAGCAAAAGAGCTAGGGCCTCTTTCCAATTTCTTTCTTACCTCAGAGGTGTGTTAGGGACAAAGATTTGTCAAATTTGTTTGCAGTTGCTCTTTCGGCAGGCCAATCTGCTGTCTGGTCAGTTGCCTTCCTCACATGAGCAAGCCTGCAAGATTGAAACCTCTTGTGGCATGTTGAATCCAGGATACATCACTAGTCATTTCCCAAGACACATTTAGGTTTCTTCCACGACACAATATGCTTAAAACCTTCTTTAAGAGATTCTGTAATACCCATCATTAGAGCTTCCGCCTCTGTTCAATTGATTGTAGTATTCCTGAAGAACCTATGAATGACAACTATGGCATTAACTTAATGGTCCCCTGAAGACTCCTGCAGCTTCTATTGCCTTCAGAGGCCTGATCAAAATTTAATTTTATCATCCTCTCAAAGGGGGTGCTCTTAGTTTGCTGCTATTTGAAAGATGTACCTGAATTCTGTCCTCAACTGGAAAAAAATGCACCACTAATATATATTATTAATATATTAGGAATGTAGGATAATGGTTACAAATATGTTAATCACTGGTTGCGAATCCTTCTTTATCTCTGCAGTATTTTTTTCAAATTATTCGGTTTCCAGGGAACTTCGTTAAATTAATTGTTGTGTAGGGTCTTGTCCATGGATTTTAGAAAATAATGTATTGTAACACCAATAATCCAGGTTCCAGATTTCTATTTTTTTCCTGATTACTAATGTGTCTGTTGTTTGTATATAGGATATGGACCCATCTAAAAGATTGGCTTCTGGCCCTGAAGGGTATGCTTCTCTCAAGAGCCATCCTTTCTTCAAGGGAGTTGACTGGGATAATGTTAGGGGTATGCTGGCTCCAAAGTTAGCCCCACCATTAACTGTATGGTTCCTTAACTCAAAAATCCAATGTCAAATACGGTGATAGTTATTGTAGAAAAGTAAAAACTGTTTAGGTTTGCCAGTTTCTTTTTGACAATGTGCTGATGTTCTTTTTAATATGATCTTTTTCGTTCTTTCTTTAGTGGTGCTGCAAATATGTCAATGGCAGGATATTTTATGATTACTTTTATCTTTGTAGGTTGACAAGGAAGATGAAGCTGAAGATGCTGGGTGGCTTCTTTCACATGCTGGATGTGGTTCTACTAATGATGAAGCACCTCCCAAAGAGAAAGAGTTGGCCTCATCATCAGTGGCAGTAGAGAATAAGGAGCACAAGGCTAAATTTTCTACTATCGATGCTTTTGACTCTAAATGGTATGTTGATGATGCCTGGATAATTAGAAAATGATATTAGTTTGTTGCTGAAAATGAAATTCAGAATTGAAAGAGTTAGATAGAATCCACAAAAATAGGAGAGTTTTTTTCCCACCAAAAATACACTCGAGGGTTTTAAATCCCCGTTAAACCATCTCCATGGGAGACTACATGCTAGTAGCCATATCACACTAGTTGTTAAAACTTAGAAGCAATGTTATCGAAACTGGATTGGAATTGGCCAGTCTGACCGGTTTCGGCTTCAGAACCGGAATAGGTTGGTTTGGTATCGAACTGGCCGTTTCTGTTGCTTCGGAAACAAAATAGGCCAGTTCGAGAGTGGATCCAACCTCATTGGATTTCATATGGAGAAAGTAGAATTTTAGATCTCACTCAAAATCCTACATACTTCACAATTTTTCAGGATTTCAGAATTGGGGGAATTGCAATGTTTCCATTGGATTTTGTCACGTACGAGGGTATGAAACTGATATATAATCAAGAGCACCAATCCCTCTGTGTACTTTGATGTTAGTGGCTTCGGTTGTCAAACTCCTCTATCATGACTATACTAAAAATGTTCCCATCACTCAAAAAAAATCTCGACATGGTACAATTTTTCTATCTGATTTTAATGCTTAGAGGGTTATGTTCATGATGAAGATCCCAATATAGGCAATGATTTTGATGATATCTAGGTATTTGCTGTAGCATGACTTTTTTTTGGATGCTAGAGGCCATCTAGAGCCTATTTGTTGATGCATGTTCGGTTCAGAAATGGATTGCACTCGATGTTATTTTGGTTATGTGCACCCTTACATGCTATATAAATGAGAACTTTTGATTCTTTGTGTATAATAGGTTTGGATTCATATGGGTGCACATGAATATATGTGATTTTTTTTTAAATTTGAATATTTTATGTGTTTTTGGTTAACCAGTTTTTTTACCAGTTCTAGTCTGGTTCTGACCAGCTCCTGGTTCACAAGGTTTTCTGGTTCGGTTCCGATAACATTGCTTAAAAGTAGAATGTGTGCACTTGAATATATATAGAGAGAATCAGAATCATGTATCCCACCTCTGCTAGTGTTAAAGCTTTATAAGTGGCCATAGCCTTAAGCTTCTCAGTCTATGCAAAATCTGAAATAATTATTTACTAAATAATCTATACAAGCATATAACTGGATTGGATTTGTGAATGTAAATGATAGGACTCATGAATATACTGTTGGCTGTTTCTTGAGAATTACTGGCTGCTTCATTGGCATCTTTGTTTCTCTGCATGATGGGAGGTGGACTGAATTAATTTGATGGGCTCCTCAAGGTCTAATTTGCTAAGGTGAATGCTTGAGAAGGCATGGTATCTTAAATATGTTCATTTCAGCTTTCTGCCATTTGTATTACTACTCAACACCAAACTGTGTTAAAAATATTGTAGACTTAGTTTCTTCCTTTCTCTTTCTCAGTCTGTTTGAATCTGACGTATGTATGTCATATATTTGCTGAAGCCTTCTATTCTTCAATTTGTCTCAATTATCAGATCTAAACACAACATTATGTCTGGTATCTTAAGAGAGAAAGACCTGCATATGCTAGATTGCTATGCATCATGATATAATATCACACATTAGATTGAGCAAGTGAGATGAAGAAGATACAGAGCTTTGGAATAAATATTTTTGGATTAACTTTCATTGCATTCCAAACAATCTTGGGGCAAGAACACCATGAGAATATATGGAGAGTTGACTTCTTGATTCTATGTGTGTGAATTATGTGGTTGAGCTGTGCAGATTGTCATATATACAATTTAACTTGCTCATATTCTCAAGACAAACTGCATAATTACGGTTAACTGACGTGTTAGGCAAATCAATTCTTACTAAAACTTATCATATAGACAGTTCAAATGGCATATACTCATATTTTGTTGTAGGCTCTTCCCAAGCTTATGCACAAGTTGAAAGGATGTGCTTCATTTTCGGCTTGCATGCATTTTTAAAGTTCTGTTGGATGTCAATCAACTGAGTGTTTCCTATTACTTCCAGACTTTAGAGTTCCTACCAAATTCTTATGCAACGTATTTGGCCACCCTTCAGAATAATATTGACATGATCCAGAGTCTATGAAGGGAAATCATAAACTTTGCAATAATATGTACCATGTAATGCATGAAAAGGCCTTGGCCAGTTTTGAAAAAAAAACTAGATACTGAGTCGTCTGATAACTGGTGTTCTAGAGTTTGCTTTTATCACACATTCTGTTGACACTAAAACAGTTTTGCCACTTCCTCAAACATTATATTCTATGAAAAATCATGTTTAGGTCCATCTTACATTGCAAATGATTATAATTAGTTGAAACGACACAATTTCCTAGCCATCTCTCAACATCTTATGTGCTTGTTCTCCACACCTGGATCACAAAAACCAAGAAGAATGTTTTATGGGGTTAAATGGATGTGTTATGGGCTTATAGCATGGATGTGCTATAGAGTTATAGTAGGGATTTAGTCCTACTCATGTACTAAAGGCATGCGTTGATCAAGCACAGTTTAATATGTGCAATAGGTAGGCCTAACTTCAAAGACATGCTATATTGCTATCGAAATCCACTTTGAAGATTATCTTCCAAAACCAAAACCCTATAATCATAGCCTACGACTATGTTACCATTCTTATCTTGACGGTTCCCATATGATTCCTCTCTTTTACTATATAGCATGGGGAATGGTCTAAGCAGTGATGCAGGGGAACGATCCTCAGTGTCTAGCTTGCGATTTGCTACTATTCTTTTGTTGAAAAAATGTAGCAAGAAAGGCTCAATTTGACTTTAGCCTTAGTCAAATTGAGTAAATCTAATTTCAACATCAGCAAGACAACTTGGAGGCAGTTAACTAAGGTGACATGGCTCTTGTCACTCATTTAGCACAATAAATTCGAGTTAGTGGGTTTGCAGTTCAGTTTGCATGTGTTGATTACTAATTTGTAGCAATCGAGTTCATTTATTTCTAGTTGTACTCGATTAAACTAGTTCTAATAGTTAATAGAACTAGTTGGAGGTCAGTTGTGCAGTGGGACAACAGTCTAACTCAGTGATCATCTAGTTAACTGATCAACAACTCAAAATAGCTAGTGCATGCAAGAAATTTGAGTTCCTCAGTTGTGGTGGAGATTCCAAGGTAGTGTACAATTAATTATATACTAGATTGAGTGTACAATTTAGAGTATTGGTCAGGTGATCAATCCTTGAGAATTGCACAAGGAAATAGGAGCGAGTGCAGGTAGTGCAAGTGTGGGCAACGCAAGTGCAGGCTCAATATTTTCTAGAGCAGTCTCAAGAGGCTGGAGGAGGCAAAAATTGGCCAAGTGTTGGCCAAAGGTCCTCGGTTAGTAGGGAGAATAGTTTTACCTTTGCAGGTGGTGCTCAGAGCTAGAGCATGCAATTGTAATAGTTTCTCTATTCAACTGATTAATGAAAAAAGGCTTAAGGGGTTTTTAGCAGTTGCTTTCCCCTAGAAACATGTGTACCTGTGTATTTGATGACGCATGTTGTTGTAAATTGTGAATTAATTTCTGTAGAGCAATAGAGTAGAATTGTCTCTTGATTTAGATTAAATTTCTTGAGCAGTTGCAATTCTATCACCATATTTCTACATGGTATTAGAGCAAGATTCACATTAGAACAAGTATTCAGCCTATGTATTGTGTGTTGGATGCCTGTTAGTGGTTGTCTAGTTGCCCTAAGTGTTGTGGACAAGTGGCAGACTTGTCACAACAAGTGGGTTGTATTTTGATACCCTAAGGATTGACTTTTGGAGCAGCCAAGAGCAGTCAAGTGGGATGGTTTTGCTGCCCTAGTTCACTAGTTTGGTGTTTGACAAATCAGAGATAAGAGGGCTCGTTGCAGAAGCTGTAGATCAGTCAAGGAGTGACTGTATGTGGGCAGATCTGAAAGCCCTAAGAAGAGTGACAATAGTAGCTGATATGCCATAGAGATAGGGAAGATCTAGAAGGCTGATCACCATTCACAAACGTAGTTGTAAACAATGACTTTCATATGCAACAACTTGAAGACCTCAAGTACAGTACGCATGAAAGGAGCCATGAACTATTAAGAGGCAGAGTTGATGGAGCCCTAGTTCAAGGCAGATCCAAAAGATCCTATGTGTAGACTTCTTAATGGAGCTAGAAGGCTGCTAGTGGGTAGATTAGTGAGCCAAAGTTTAGTGACACAAAAAAGGGGCCGTGATCATTGATATTGGTAGATTGAAGAGCAAAGAGATTCCCCACAAGGAGATCGAAACTCAGAGGGAGTTTAGTTTCAGAGGGAGCAACCCTATGGAAGCTAGTACTTCAGGATTTGGGGAGATCAGACCCATTATTACAGTAGTTGTAACAACAGTGTGGATGCAACAATAGAGTAGTAGCAACAGTGCGGATGCAACAGTAGAGTAATAGCAACAATAGTCTGAGTAGATCAGAGTTTGCTTTGCATGCAACTATACCTCCTAGAGTGAGGTGGGGCAATGTAGAACCCTAGTCCCAGAGTTGCAAAGATTTGGGCATGGTCCATAGGAGAGCAGTAGCAATTGCAGTATACTCTTCTCATGGATCATTACCCTTGCTATAGGGGGCCACAATATTTAGTAGCAGAAGGATCAATGTCAATTGGTGCAGTCAAAAATTGAGGAGCACATAGCAATGTTGACAACAGAGCAGGAGGCTCAGAAATAGAGTCAACACCAACACAATTTTCGTAGTAGACAGTGGCAAACACAATTGATTTAATGTTTGTTTTTATGCTTCTCAGTTGCAGTTGTTGCAGTAGCAACAACAATAGTCATAGGTAGTGCTATAGTACATTCCACAGGTGTTGGAAAGGGGTGGTGAAAAATCCCTTTCTTGATAAGAGGGCATGTTGAAAAAATGTAGCAGGGAAGGCTCAATTTGATTTTAGACTTAGTCAAATTCAATAAATTGAATTTCCACATTAGCAGGACAACTTGGAGGCAGTTAATTGAGGTGACATGGCTCTTGTCACTCATTTAGCTCAATAAATTCGAGTTAGTGGGCTTGGAGTTCAATTTTCATGTGTTGATTGCTAATTTGTAGCAATCCAATTCAATTATTTCTAGTTGTACTCAGTTAAACTAGTTCTAATAGTTAATAGAACTAGTTGGAGGTCAGTTGTGCGGTGGGATAGCAGTCTACCTTAGTGATCATCCAGTTCACTGATCAACAACTCAAAATAGTTAGTGCATGCATGAAATTTGAGTTCCTTAGCTGTGGTGTAGATTCCAAGGCAATGTACAATTAAGCAATACTAGATTGAGTGTACAATTTAGAGTATTGGTCAGGTGATCAATCCTTGAGTGCGCAAGGAAATAGGAGCGAGTGCAAGCATTGTGAGTGCTTGCAAAGCGAGGGCGGGCAGAGTGAGGACGAGTACGCGAGTGCAGGCAGAGCGAGTGAGGGCTCAGTATTTTCCATAGCAGTCTCAAGAGGCTGGAGGAGGCAAAAATTGGCCTAGTGTTGGCCAAAGGTCCTCGGTCAATAGGGACAACAGTTTTGCCTTTGCAGGTGGTTCTTAGTGCTGGAGCATGCAATTGTAATAATTTCTCTATTCAGCTGATTAATGCAAAAAGGCTTAAGGGGTTTTCAACAGTTGCTTTCCCTTAGAAACATTTGTGTACCTGTGTATTTTTTTTTTCTAAGTAAGACTAATTCTATTATGGATACAAAAAAATAGAGTTACAAGGAGGCACCGACCTCTGCAGAAACTGTCTCAGAGAATTTTACTGTGTGTTTATCAAACAGTGACTGAAAAAAGAGATTTCCCACGCGGGGAAACCAGTCCAAAGAAGGAGAAAGCTGCCCACGCAGGGGAAACCAGCTTATAATAACCATGTTTGAGAGTTTTCCAGCAAAAAAAAAACCAAAAAAACTCCACGTGGCAGCTATCACATAAAAACCACAAAAAGACCAAAGAGGATCTGATGACTAGGAACCTGGAAAACATGAAGCCTGCTAGGTGTCAGCAGGTGGCTGTGTCTCCTCCACGATGAGACACCCGTAGGCATAAGGGTCGTCGTCGTCGGTTTGCTGCTTGCCACTGGTCGTAGCATCCCGCTTCTCGTTGCCGTCTGGACTGTTCGTTCCTGCTGCCACCTTCCCTTGACCATCAGGGGAGTTACTTGTCTTGTGCAAAGCTTCCTGACTGGAGCGAGCGGCTTCCGTCCTGTTCCGGGCAGTTCCGCCAGCCTCCATTCTGTTCCAAGCTGTTCCGAGTTGTTCTGCCTGCGAGCTGTCCCTCCTGCTTTCACCCGTCCTGTTCCGAGTGATGCTGTCCAGGGCAGAGGTGCATTGTGGTTCCTCCCTAAATGCAACAGAGACTGTGGCGATTATACAGGGGCGGTTCAGGGTGCATCTGAAATGGAATTGAGTGGAGTGCGTGGGGTTCAGCATTGGCTCAGTGTTGGTTTGAGGGGTCTGGTTTTCCTCCAAGTGCCTTTGGCCAGCTCTCTGGTCTTGCCTTCTTCCACTACGAGTGTTGGGATAGCGACCTCTGCTATGAGTTGTGGTCGAAGGCGAGGAGTCCGCCTGAGCCGAGTCCGACGGGGACCGCGAGGGAGGGCAGATAGCTCTCCCTCTACTGCTTCCCTTGCGGCTTCTCATTCTGTGCCTGAGGCGGGGCATATTGACAGGGTGAATTTCAGTGCGCTGGGTGTTTGGAGAGGCAGGAGACGGGGTAGAGAGGCTTGAGAAGACAGGGGAGTGAGGAAAACGGGTGCCAGTGGCGGAATTGAGGCCTGGAATAGCAATTCTGAAACAGCAGAGCGGGTTATGGGAGAAATGGGCACTGTCATTTAACTCGATGCAGTAGAGAAGTTGACATCGTCGCCCCGTGGCCGTTCTGGAGCTTGACTGAGCTGCTGCAGGAAGGCAATTGTAGGCGAGAGGAGGCAGAGCAGGGGAAGGCCGCAGATTATTCTCCATCTTAAGGTCTAGAGCCAGAAGTAGGTGGCCTCGGCTCTCTCCCTTCATTAATGGTTTTTTGCTTTCTGGCTGCATTAAAACGCCATTAAGAATGGTGGTGCGAGAGGCCATGTGATCATTCCACTTGTCCGCCCGAAAGGTTAGTGCCGTGACGGCACCATTAGTCACCCGCATCCGAGGTGTGTACCTATGTTTGCGTATGTTGTTCTAAATTATGAATTAATTTCCACAAAGCAGTAGAGTAGAATTGTGTCTGTTGATTTAGATTAAATTTCTTGAATAGTTGCAATTCTATCACCATATCTCTTCAACTTCTAGGTGGAGTGCTGTGGAAGTTCTCTTGGGAGTGTGTTCCTAAAATGCTGGCATTTTTAGGAGCACACATCCAACCTGCAGGAATTTTGGGAGTGTGCAATTATACACTCCTAGCTGTGTTTCAGGATTGCTCATCTATGCTATTACTGCTGTTCTAAATCTGTTACATTTCCAGTATATAAGCTTTTAATATTTTTGTTATAATGCTATTTTTTGGCCGTTTATGTTTGCAGATGAGGCTTTGCCCACTATGATCACTTGTTGGAAGCATGGACGAGTGAAATTAATGGCATACAATTCCTAGATCATTCTCTTTAGTGCAAGGGCTAAGTTCATTGTGGACATTGGCGAATGAATTTTCCCATTATGTGTTGGACATACGAGTTTTTTTGTATTCATGTTTATCACAAGAGCACTACTGGTTCATACTCTGACATGAATTATTGTTTTTAAGCCCATATGTCCATTTTTGGCTATTAGATTTATTGTTTATTTGTAATGAGAGTTTATGCGTATCTAGCAGAGGTGACAAAGCTACATGCCTTGGAGTCCTTTGTATGGTCCTTGAATAATTTTCTATGGGTATTGTTACCATCCAAACTAGCAGTCTAGCTAAGGTCCTTATGAGATGCTCGGGTGGCACCACATAGGACAAGTGCTCACTATCACCTTGGCATGAGTCCCCAATCTTTAGGCCAATACTTACAAAGCCAAGGGAGGCTTCCCTACACTAAAATATCCTCCACTGCAGTTTAGTGGACAAGTGCCTTATAACTCTTCGATGATGGACTCTAGGAGTTAGTTTAGATTCCTTGCCAATTTGAAAATGGAAGTCTACTGCAGAAAATGCAGATCAACAAGTAAATACACTATTAGGAGAAATAAACCTTGATATGGCACAATAATTGAGTGTTGAGAGCCTTTACCAAGTTTGTGATGAAATAACTTACTGTAGGTCTTGGTATGTGCATGAAAATGAACAATTGGCTTGTTGTTTTGATACTTCAGACAAATGCAAAAAATGCAGACAAATGCAAAAACTAGTATGATAATCCCCCTTTTGGTCCACCCACAAGCCTATAAATGCACAAACAAAGTGATATCATTGAGTGGAAAAGCTAAGACAATGGAATACGAATAAAATGAGTATCCTGATGCTTAAAGATAAAGAGTAGTATGAAATATATTCAAATTTGGAAAATATCACTCACGAAGAGGGGTTAAATCTGTTGAAAATGTAACTAGTTTTGATCTTCATAATTGTTGTTGTACTCATTTCAATATGTATCCTATGTAACAAACATAAGAAGAAAAGGAAAAGTTATTATTATTAAAGCATGGGTTTCATGCTTCTTATTGATGGCCTTCTAGGTAAAAGCATGTTCTTCATGCTTCTAGGGTTTGTTAGGTCTTAGGATTTATTGTCATGAGTCAAAGGAGTCAACATCATGCTTATAAGACCCTTTCGGGCAAAGTGTAATTTGAAAAAGAATTATTTGTGAGTCAAGAAAGTCTTAGAAACTTCAAAAGTACAAGTCGGCCCTGGCAACTTCAAGTCAGCCTAAAGGAGGGAATTCGACCCCTTGGAAAGGCAATATAAAGGAGTAGTTCGACCTAATTTGCAACCCACTCACTCACATGTTCGATCTTAAGAAAGAAGTTCGATCTGTAGCTCAGAAGCAAAAGAGGAAGGTAGTGAAGGTCTAGAAGAAGAAAGGAAGGACGAAAATCTTGTTTTTGGGCTATCTCTCTCTCACAAGTGCAAAAACCTAAGGTTTCTGCAGCTACAAAGGAGGCCGAAATTGCAGATCTGAGTTGCAGTAGGACGAAGTGTAGTCTCTTGTTGCTGGAAGGAAGAATACTTTATCTTGACCTCGTTGACCTTGGGAGGAGCTGTCTTGCTCAAGGAAGGTCTCAAGAGGAAGCTGGATTAGGGTTTCTACAATAGCTACAGGGCTGAAATTGCAGAATGAAGTTGCAGGTCGAAGAATCAATATTGAAGCTGGGAGGTCGAAGTTGCAGGTTGAAGAATCAATATTGAAGCTGGGAGGTTGAAGTTGCAGGTCGAAGAATCAATATTGACGCTGGGAGGTTGAAGTTGCAGTTTGAAGCTGGTTTGTACTAGATCAAGGAACGTTTGATTGGAAGGGCTGACTTGGTATTTGGAGGAGGACTTGGTCTAGGGTTTGGGTCTTTGTTGTCTCATCTTAAATAGATTCTATAAGAAGAGAAGAGTTTTCTGGGTTTACCCTTTGGAGAGGTTTTGCCTTGGCCGAGAGCCTAATTTCTGTGTCATCTGTTATTACTATTTCTGTTCTTGATACTTGTTTGATTAAAAGATCTAAATAAAGCACAAGAGGACTAAGTTAGTTCACAAGCAAATACTAAGGTAAAGGAAAGTTGGAATTAATAGCTGCCACTTTGAATTTCCCACACAATCCCCACTATGGTCAAAACTGAGATCTTAATTTATGCAGAAATTTAATTTTCAGTAAGCTGGAAATTGATTATTCACCTCTAGAAATGTTCAATTACTGCTTGGGTGAATAAAGTTGAAGGGTTTGAAGATATATACTTTAGGATCAAGACCCTTGTGAAAGTGTTTCACTTACCATGCAAATTTGTTAATGCAAATCAAATTTGCAAACCTGTTAAACCCTTGAAGAACTCCTTAAATTGCTTCAAATTGACCTTTTTGCATAAGACAAACAGCTAGACCTTCCTTGGGTCAATTAGATAATATTGAGGTGCAACCCTAGTGATGAAACTAGCTGAAAAATATGAAATTAAGCTCAAGCTAGTAATATTTTTGTATTTTCTGTTTTTTATATTTTTAAACATTAAATAAACATAATTTTGGAAGAAGTTTTGGATTTTTTGAATAAAATGGTGGTGAAGTGAGGCTTACCTTTGCCATGGTAATTACCTCTTTTGGTGCTGGATTGTGATCACAATCCTCCCTAAATCGACCTTGTGTATCTGGACAAGAAAGTGAGTTTGGAGTGTAGGACTAGTTGCCCTAACTCTTGTATAAGATGATTTATTGCTGTCCAAACCCAACTAGGAGCAATTCCCTCTTTGAATACCTCTGGCCAATGGATCAACTATGGAATCAAGAGAGATCTTGTCCTCTAAGGAGAAATCCTCGATTAGGGTTAGTTCAAAAATCAGATTTTGATAGCCCTAACCCAACAAAGAGAACTTGAAGCTTAGCATCCTAACCCTTGTCTTCCATTAAACTATGTAGTCCCTTGATGGATCGATCCACAAGCATAATGATCTCACCTTTTCACAACAATCAAATGAGATGAGGGACTAGCCTTATATAATTTTCTTTCTAACTGCTATTTTGAAACTCTCTTCCCAAAATAATGATTTGTCTTGTCATCCATAACTCAAAGACTATGTCATTATAATAATTAACTTTACATTGCTTGAAACCCTCATAAGGGAGGTGATAAAATTTGCCAAAGGGGGCGGCACCCTCAAAAGAAGCTCCATTAAGGCCTCAAAGAATGCCTATTGGCCTTCAAAATGTGCCTCAAACGAAGGCCCATGCCCATACCACAAGTCAAGGCACTTCCATGAAGCATGAAATGGCTTTCTATGTTAAAAAGAGTCACAAAACGCCTGAAAAGCAAGTGACGTCAAATATACGATGATGATTTGGCTTGACTTTGTTGAATTTTATAATTAGTATCGGTCTTCATAATGTATTTCTGTCATTTGTAAATTTATTAAAGCATATTTAATATGCTTGGGTCATAAAAAGATTTTTATTTGTAGCATGGGTTTCATGCTCAAAGAAAAGAAAAATTTGTATATTTGAAAAAGAAAAGAAAAATAAAATTTTAAGTGTTTTTTGGTAAAACCCAAAATGGTCAAGTCGACCCTCCATTTGTCAAGTTGGCTAGCCCAAGTGACGTGCCCCTTCGCACGGACGAACTATAAATAGAGACTGTTCGCTCTCCAAAAGATGAATTCGGTAGCCCAAGTGACGTGCCCCTTCGCGTGGACGAACTATAAATAGAGACTGTTCGCTCTCCAAAAGATGAATTCGGATATGTTCTAAGGTATTGAGGCATATGCAAATCTGAGGCTACTTTCTGTAATGCGAACGTGAGGCCAATCCCTATGATGCGAAGTCCGAGTCAACCAACTCATGCGAGATTCTGAGGCACTTATCTCTGTGTTGATGTGAGTTTCTGAAGCAGTGTATCTCTGTGGTGATGCAAGCTCTTGAGGCAGCTTATCTCTGATTTATGAACAGTCTTATGGGCAAAACTTTGTGGCAGCTTGAGGATAACCTTATGACAAACTTCATGAAGACTATTGCTTGTTATGGAGGGTTGACTTGGCACTTGGGAAGTCATATTGGTTAGTTTGTTTATGACTTGGATTTCTCTTGTTGACAAAGATTCTATAAAGAAAGGATTGTTGGGTTTTCCCCTTGTGGGTTTTGCCTTGGCCACTGGCCTAATTTCTGGTGTCTCTTGTCTTTTTGTGCATTGTGATCTCTACTGTCTTTATACGTGCATAATTTAATGTATAATTGCTTGATGACCTAATTGAATGAAGTGAATGCTAAAAGGAAAACATATATAACTGTCACAAGTAATTGCAATTTAATTTCAACAGACTCTTGAGTGTGCATTGTTCCACTTGAAATTGGCTCGAGGTGACTTGAAAATTTTTTAGATTCCTTAAGAGGCCCAATGACTTGCTTTCCTTGCTCAAAGATTGCTCGAGATGGACTTTATGACCTCCATTGGCTAGGTAAAGGTGTGTTGACACCTAATCCGAAACGGATGAGGTGAAGTCGGACAGTCATCTAGAAGATGAACTGATCCGTTTTGTATTTGTATAAATAATAATAGTTGAATGAATAATACTCACTCAGTTCTTTTGCGCTCATTGATTTCTGAGCTAACCTGGCCTGACATGGTATCAGAGCACAGGTCCCAGGCTCCAGAAATAGTGTAACTCCTCTGCTGCCTCTGCTCCCTGGCGCACCAGCGCTGCATACGCTCTCTGAATAGCCTGACACCTGCTCCCTTCTGACATCGCTGCATACGCTGCGTTGAGGTCCGTTGCTGTATGTGGAAGTCGTGGAAGAGAACGAAGGAAGAGAACGGTATCGTTTTACTGTAAGATAACTTATTAAAGCTGTTTTAATGTATTAAGGGCTGCCTGTTAACGTAGACTGCGTATGGTATTGAAGACCTGACAACAGTATATTGAGACTGCGTATGGTATTAAAGACCTGCGTTAATATATGACCACTGCTTTTTTTTTGCAACGTATTAAGACCTGCCTTTTAATATCCTGCGTTTAACGTATTGATAGCCTTTGCGTTTAACGTATTGATAACGTTGTGAAGAAGCCTGCGCTTTGAGACGCTGTGGTGAGGCTGTGCGTGTCTGTTGTGAGACCTTTTTACCTATCTCGCTGTGCGTGCTTGGACATGGCAATGTAAAGCGGAGGGCTTTGAAACTCGATACTGGTTGATGCTGCTCCTTTCCGTCAGTGGTATGAACAGCACTACGCTCAGGAGACCCGTGTTTTGATATAACAGATGCCTTTAATGTTATGCCTTAAACGTATATTGAAGACTGCGTTTTCTCTTTTAAAGAACTGTGGTGACTGCGTCCTCTTGAAACATGGTTGAGTGCGTATATTAAGACTGCGTTTTCTCTTTTAAAGAACTGTGGTGACTGCATACATGGTTGAGTGCGTATATGGTATCGCTGCGTCTTCTATGCTGGCTGCTGCGTCCTTATCTCAAATAACCATTGGTCTTCCATCATATATACTGACCACTGACCTCTGCGTTAATAGTGGTTGCATCATATATACTGTGCGTTTCTAATACAGCGTTTCCTGACATGGTTTACTGACATGGTTTCAGCTTTCCCGAGTTTTTTTGAAACAGTGTTTGCGTGAAAGACAAGGCCGAGTACTGTGTTTTCATGTCATATATATATACCACAGTGTTTTCATGTCAGCGGATACCACAGTGTTTTCATGTCATATATATATATGTGAGCGCCTTTTTTGAACAGTGATATACATTGATATTTGAGCGCCCTTTGATTTTTAAACAATGATATATGTGATTGAGCGCCCTTTGATTTTTTGAACAATGATATATATAATGCATAAGGCAATCATATTGAGCAGTGATATATATAATGCATAAGGCAATCATATAAGGATATTTTTACAGAAGTTTTTGGCAGAGATATTTTTTCAGAAGGATTTTTTTTTCTCTCTCAACAGAAGTGTTTTTGGCAGAGATTTTTTTACAGAATGCATTCAATCATTTCTATGGTCGGAATAGTTCTCACTGGCAAGGAGAACTATTCTGAATGGTCCCGGATGGTAAAACACACCCTTATCTACAATGAACTGTGGAAAGGAGTGTGTGTCGGAGAAGAAGACAGAGACCCTGTGCAGCCCACATCAGACAAAGAACTCGCCATTTGGGAAAACAAGAACAGCAAAGCCTTTGCATTGATCGCAGCATCTGTCAATGAGGAAGTAAGTCGTCATATTTCCTGCTATTCCACTGCCTTTGAAGCTATACAAAAGCTGAAAGAACTCTATGATACACATTCTGCACTTGAAGTTGTTCAGCTCATGATTAAACTCTTCACTCTTGAACTGAAAAATAATGATCCTCTTGCTCTTGCATCTGAAATAAAGTCTATAATGCATGATATAAAATCCACTAAGGTTGAGCTGGATATCTCTCTTATTGCCTTTCTCAAAGCACTCTATCCTACCTACTCCAATTATCTTGAGTCTTTACAAGCAAATGGAAACCTTAAAGATATAACCTTTGACTCTCTTGTGAATTTTCATACATTTAAGAATTTTCATAAGTGGATTGAAAATGATGCACAATCTCATATTGGGTCTATTCGCACTGATAATGGAAAAGAATATACATCAAATGAATTTGAACACTATCTTCGCCAACATGGGATTAAACATCGAACAACTGTGCCTTATAATCCTCAACAGAATGGTGTAGCTGAAAGAATGAACAGAACAATTTTGAATATGGTACGATCCATGCTTTTCTTCAAAAATGTAAAGACAATGTTTTGGGCTGATGCTGTTCTATGTGCTGCATATATAAAGAATAGATGTCCATCTAGTGCTATAAGAAACAAGACTCCTTATGAATTGTGGTATGGACATGTTCCTTCGGTAAAACATCTCAGGATATTTGGTTCCACCTGTTATGCTTTAATACCAAAGGTACATAGAAACAAACTTGGTGCAAGAAGTCGTAAGTGTATCTTCCTGGGGTATTCAAACACATCTAAAGCATACCGCCTTTATGATGAAGTAAATAAAAAGTTTGTTTTATCTAGAGATGTCATTTTTCTTGAATCATCCAAATCTGACAATGTTGTTGAGCGACAACTTGATCGCTTGGATAGATTCACAAAACCGAAATCATTTCAAGAGTTTGATAATCAGATTCCACATCTTGAAGGGGGGATTCCTATACTAGATCAACATGTGGAATCTTCTTCTGAAGAACAATCTCCCCTCCATGACACTCCAACAACGGATGATGCTTTAAGTGATGTAATTGATAGAACTGGGAGACTCAATCTTGATTCAGACCCAACTCAATCAACAGAACAGCCTGGACCATCTCAGAAAGGTCCCCCAAAGTGGCTGACAAAGATACTTGAAAGTGTTCATCCTGATGAAATTGGAAAAACAGGAACCCGAAATTCAAACCGACAAGATGGAGGGGATGTAGATAACTCTAATTCACCTGTTGATATGGATGTTACTTATGATTGTGAATTGAACTTGTCTACAGATTTTGAACCAACTTCCTTCAAAGAAGCTGCTTCTCATGATGAATGGAAAGAAGCGATGCAGAAGGAGTATGATGCCCTCATAAAGAATGGCACTTGGAAGCTGGTTGATCCTCCATTTGGAACCAAACCAATTGGCTGCAAGTGGGTCTACAAGAACAAGTACAAAGCTGATGGCTCACTTGACAAGCACAAAGCTAGGCTTGTGGCAAAAGGTTTTCCACAGAAGGAAGGGGTCGATTATGAGGAAACTTTTGCTCCCACAGCAAAATGGGCCACCATCTGGACACTCTTTGCACTAGCTGCTCAGAACGGTTGGAAAGTTCATCAAATGGATGTAAAAACTGCATATTTGAATGGAGATCTAAAAGAGAATGTTTTTATGTCCCAGCCTGAAGGATTTGTTGTGAAAGGACATGAACACAAAGTATGCAAACTTGTGAAGTCCTTGTATGGCCTCAAACAAGCACCACGAGCCTGGTATGAAAAACTAACTGAGCATCTTCTGAAACTCAACTTCAAACATTTTGATCTTGATGATGCAACTTTATTTGTCAAGAAAGTTGGCAAAACAGTTGTATATCTTGTGGTATATGTAGATGATCTTTTAATGACAGGGAATAATGAAAGCTATATTGCATCCATAAAAAAAGAATTAGGAAATTTTTTTGAAATGACTGATTTGGGCTATGTTCATTACTATCTTGGCATTGAAGTAACCCAACATCCAAAGTCCATATTTCTTTCTCAAAAGAAATACATTGGAGATTTGTTATACAGATTTGGCATGACAGAGTGCAATCCCCTTTCTACTCCAATGGAACAAAACTTGAAGCTCACATCTACTGAAGGAAAAGAATTTGAGGATGCAACAAAGTATAGACAGCTTGTAGGAAGTCTCATCTACCTCACTACTACCAGACCAGACATTTCATTTGCTGTTGGAATCCTCTCCAGGTTTATGCAAAAGCCTTGTGAGGGACATTGGTCTGCTGCAAAAAGAGTTCTAAGGTACTTGAAGGGAACTCAAGACCTTGGAATCAAGTATACACAGGTGGACGACTTCAACTTGATTGGATACTCTGATTCAGACTTCGATGGAGACAAAGAAACTGGGGTATCTACTTCAGGATATGCTATGAGTCTTGGATCAGGAGCTGTCTCCTGGAGATCACGCAAACAATCAGTACCAACAGATTCCACAACAGAAGCAGAATACGTGGCAGCAGCTGAAGCAACGAAAGAAATTGTGTGGCTCAGGAAAATTCTTGAAGATTTGCAAGTAAAACAAATACAATCTACTCCACTCATGATTGATAACACATCTGCAATAAAGTTGGCCAAGAATCCAAAATTCCATGATCGTACTAAGCACATCAATACTAAATATCATCTGATCCGACATCATGTTGAGGCCAAAACAATCCATCTCCGTCATTGTTCCACAAACGAGCAAATTGCAGACATCTTCACCAAAGCGCTTGGAAGAGAAAAGCTTGAAAGATTCAGAACGATGCTTGGACTCACCAACATCCCTTCAGATTAAGGGGGGAATGTTGACACCTAATCCGAAACGGATGAGGTGAAGTCGGACAGTCATCTAGAAGATGAACTGATCCGTTTTGTAATTTGTATAAATAATAATAGTTGAATGAATAATACTCACTCAGTTCTTTTGCGCTCATTGATTTCTGAGCTAACCTGGCCTGACAAGGTGGTAGACTTGGTCCATTAGCTTTGACTTGCAATGCCCTTTCTCCTTTTTGCTTGGAGTCTTGATTTTCCTTGAATAATTGACCTTTTTCCTCATTAACTTAGCCCTAACAGCTAGATTCGACTAGTTGAATGGTTCAATGGAGCTCACATGCGTGGAATATCCTCTTGAATTAATGAGCCAAATGATAGATCTCCAATGCCTTGCACATTTTGAGAATATACGCACATAGGTTTTGTCTGAAATTTGTTTTAGATGACTTTTGACAGAAAGCATGTCCCGTTCGATCAAGTATGAACCCAAAAATGACTTCCTTGACCCACACATGCCACAAAAAGGCGGGAAAACCACCACTTATTGAGAATATCTCCCTGATGCCTTAACATTTTGACAAAATTTCCACGTGGCATGGCAAGTGTAGAAAATTAATGATCTGCACCCCAACCTCAGTTTACAATTTTGCAAGTCTTTATTGGACCCAACCCACATGTTTTGTCATGCTGATATAATTTTCAGTATGCATTCATTGTAAACAATTAGTGAGAGCTTCTACTATTTTTCACATTCCCTAATAGCTGTAATTAAATTAAAATTTATGCAAGCATTTCAAGCATGAGAGACACTTATTTTTGGTCAAGGTGACCCCGGAAAAAACCCCACAGCCTTTTGGGGAAAACCGGTCTTCAAAGGATGATTTTATTGCTTGAGAAAATTAGTCTAAGTACATAAAATTAACCACAGTACTTATCTCCTTCAGCTGAAGCATTTAATTCAATTTTTGGAAATTTGTGCCCACTGAAAATAATTTCCAGATTTACAAATTTCATGCCCAGAAATTCTGCCTTGATATCAGTGCCAAATCTGCCTCGAAAACAGTGCAAACTCAGCCTTGAAATCTGTGCTGTAGATGCCTTGAAATTTGTGCCTGCCTCGATTTCTGCATTGGAGGTGACTGCTGTCCCTCGATTTTTGTGCCAGGAAACTGCCTCAAAATCAGTGCTGCTTGTTGCAGCAAACCCGAGATTTCTGCCTCGAAATTTGGGCCCAAACATTGGAGGAATAGTCCTCGAATTCTGTGCACAGCAGCTTCGAAATTCGTGCCTCTGCCCTCGATTTCTGTGATGCTGATTCCTCAAACTGCATGCTAACTGTCCCCTTGATTTCTGTGCTTGCCTTCTTGAAAATCATGCTTCCTTTCTCTTGCAGCAAACTCTCCTGGAAGATCTTTTCTCCTCTCCCCTTGCTCTCTCAATCTCATGAGTGAATAATGAAGAATGAGCTCTTCCTTTTCCTTTTATCTCTTAGAAAAGATTGAATCCCTAAACCTAGGATTCAATGGATGAGATTTGATCTCCAATTCTCAAGATGTGTGGTTGAGATTAACTTTTCCAGTTGACCCCCCTCACACATTGGCCCCATTAAAGGCCTCTTAGTACCTTTTTCAAGTTGTATCCATTTTTCTAATTTTCTCATAAAGTGATTTTGTCTACTAACTTTAATATTAGAAAAAGTGAACTTGGTACTTTACATATAAAGTCACTTTATAAAGTGCAAGTGACTTTAATATTAGAAAAGTACACTTGGTACTTTACACATAAAGTCACTTTATAAAGTGCAAGTGACTTTAATATTAGAAAAGTACATGGTACACCACTTTTAAGTATCTCTTCCATCCATGACATTAATTTATTAAGTCATAAATGTCACCAAGATAAAAGTCATTAATGTGTCTACTAGGCTAAAAGGGATAAATGCCTAGTAACCTCTCTCATTGGTATTATTTTCAACACTCCTTACCGAGGAAGGTGTTGTTCACCACTCCCATCTTGTCTTTGAAAAAGACATGATTGCCTCTTGGCAAAGACTTGGTGAGAATGTTTGTTACTTGTTCATTAGTAGATATATACTCAAGCTTCACAACCCCTTGCTGAACCCAATCTCTGAGGAAGTGGTATCTTATCTTTATCTCTGATTGACACAGTAAATCATAGTTGGTCTCAGCATCTGACCAAATAGTCCATGAAGCATCTTGCAAAGCCATAATGCCTCGCATCCTGCCTGACTAGCTTCCATGTACTCTGCCTCTATGCTGCTCAACACCACTGACTTCTGTTTCCCACTGAACCATGACACAACTGCCGAGCCTAACGAGAAACAACATCTGGAAGTGCTCTTCCGGCCACTGACACTGCCAGCCCAATCTGAGTCTCTGCAACCAATTAATCTGACCCCTTCACATCTGACATAGTCCAAACCATAATCCACTGTACCTGGTAAGTATCTCAACACATGTTTTGCAACCACCTAGTGTATTCTCCTAGGCTTTACCATATACTGACTCAATGTATTGACTGCAAACAAATATTTGGTCTAGTGTTGACTAGATACATGAATGAACCAATCAACCGATGATACAAAGTCCGATCCACCAACTTGGAATCAACATCAAGCAACTTCTTCCAGTTGGTGATCGTAGCAGTAGCCATAGGCCTGCAACCATCCATATGGAACCTCCTCAAGATGTCTCCTGCATAACTGCCCTAGTACACAAAGATGTGCCCATGGTCCTGCCAAACCTCCATCCCCAAGTAGTAATGCATCAACCCCATATCAGTCATATCAAACTCTGAAACAATATATCTCTTTCAATATTGGATGAGACTATCCTCCCCTGTAATAAACAAGTCATCCACATACAGTACCATAATGAGTGGATTGTCACCTACCAAAATAAAGTATAGGTTCATATCTGCATCACTCTTCTGGAAACCGAGCTGTTGCAAGTAAGCATCTATCCTCTTGTACCATGTCCTTGGTGCTTGCTTCAGTCCATACAATGCTTTCTTCAACCTACATACATGAGAATCACTCCCATGCAACTCAAAGCCCTCAATTAATGTACACCTCCTCCTATATAACACCATTGAGAAAGGCAGTCTTCACATCCATCTAGTGAATCTTCCATCCCATCTTAGTTGCTATATGTATAACTGCTCTAATGGAAGTATAACAAGCAACTGATGTAAAGGTCTCCTCATGGTCAACTCCCTCTACTTGTGAGAATCCCCGCGCCATGAACCGAGCTTTGAACTTCTCAATGCTGCCATCTGCAACATGCTTGATCTTGTAGAGCGACGTGGAAGTCACAATTGACTTCCCATCAGGGCATGGCACTACCTCCCAGACATCATTTTTCATGATAGAAGAATATTCCTCCATCATGACATCTCTCCAAATCTGCTGTTTAGCGGCCTCCTCAAAACAAGTTGGCTTTGTCTCTACAACGTCTACCATGAAGCCACCCAACCTCTCTGGCGGTCTGCTCTCCCTCACTGACCACTTGGGTCTCCCCACTGCCTCTTGAGCCTCCTTCAGGGTCTCTCGAAGCCATCTTGGCTTCCTCTTCCCTGTAGTAGTCTCATGTGGAGGTACGGGAAAATCCTCATCTGGTGCCTCTCCTCCTGGTGAGGAAGGCTCTGTACTAACCAAAGGAGATCCTGAAATCTGAGATACCGTGCCTGATGAACTTGCACCAGGTGATCTGGTACCAGGCAAAGCTATGTTTTGTGGTGTGCCCCCCTGCTGAGGAGCCTGCTTCTTTACCTGATCAATCTCCCGAGACCTCCTCAAAGCCCTCTCCTCCTCAAATCTCACATCCCGCCTCAAGACAATCTTCCTCTGTGCAGGAAGGTATATGCAGTAGGCTCTGTTGGTCTCGTTGTAACCCATTAGTATACCTCTCTCTGTTGTGGGTTCCAGCTTCGTCCTCTTCTCCTTAGGGACATGTGAATATGTAAGGCACCCAAAAATCCTGATGTGCCCAACTTTCGGCTTCTTGCCAGTATATATCTCCTCAGGAGTCTTGTTCCCCAAGACTCTATGTGGGCTTCGGTTCTGCAAATAAACAACAGTGTTAACTGCCTCGGCCCACAAGAAGAAAGGTAAACTTTGATCATGTAGCATCGCTCTAGCTGCACCCACAATGGTCCTGTTCTTCCTCTCTGCCACCCCATTTTGCTGAGGGTTATAAGGCACAATGAGCTCCCTCTTTATGCCGACACTCCCACAAAAGTCTCTCATCTCTACTGAAGTGTACTCTCCCCCATTGTTTGATCTCAACACCTTGATCTTCCTCCCTGTCTGGTTCTCCACAAGAGCCTTAAACTCTTGGAATCGCCGAAAGACCTCATCCTTGGTCTTCAAAAAGTAAATCCAGGTCCTCTTGGAGTGGTCATCAATGAACGTCACATAGTACTCATATTCGCTCAATGAGACATGGGACATGGGACCACATACATCAGAATGAATCAAATCAAGGACACCTGCAACTCTACTGTCACTGCTCTGGAAAGGTGTCTTGGTGTACTTTCCCAAAGCACACCCCCTGCACACATCATGATGATTAGTGTTGAAGTCTGGTAACCTGGTAACCATCTCCCTCAACATCCTGAAAGCTCCATGGTGCAAGTGGGCCATCTTCCTGTGCCATAGCTCACATAAACCTCTACTACTAGTCTGAGCCACCATAACTTGAAGAGGCTGAAACATGAGTCTGTATAGTCTCCCGCTGCGAGCTCCAATCACACGAGCAAACTCGATACTGGTGTTGATCTAGATTGTCATTGATGTCAATATTCTAGGATACTAAATGATGATGTGAAGCCAAGCAGAGCAGATCCAACAACATTACGTGCAGAGCAGATCCATGAAGCCACAAGAGCAACAATGATATCGGAGGAGCAAAGAGGAACACATCATTGGAAGAAGAACCATCGGAAGAGCGGAAGAGTGAAGGGAAGTCACAGGAGTGAGAACTCAAGAGTAAGAGCCATATTGAAGGAAGTAATAAACAACATCAAAGAAATTATATCGGCTTCTTTATCGACGGTTCTATTATATGCCACCGCTCAAAACCCCCAATGTGATATGTATTACGGACCCAATGGTTCCATCACAATATGCTCTATTGTTATATTGCATCTGCCATACCAGAACCTTCGCATCAGAAGTTATGTACCCCAAGTCTTAAAGAAATGCCTCACCAAAACTGCGATTGTGATATAATATGTGGACCCGATGGATTTATTAAAATATCGCATCCACTGCATCGCAAGTTTCAATAAAGGCTTAACACATTCAAAACCGTTGATTATGATAGTATTGCGAACCGCCGATTGCGATAGTGTGGTGGACCCAACGAAGTTATCAAAACAATTTAATATAATATCGCATCCAGTAGGGGCAATCGAAAATCAACTATGTTATGAGCACGACTTGTAAAAGACCTCCGAAAGTTGCGATTGCGATTGAGGTGATGACGTGGATGTGGGACCTCATGTGGGTACGACCTCTCCTATGAAATTTTCTGTAAATAAACAAGTTTGTGAATAATTGGATGAATATTCATAAGTCGGCCTCTCCCTCCAATGAACATGTCTCTTGGTTATTGGTGAGACTCATATAAATACGGGTTAAAACGCCTCACCTCATGCATTGATCTCGGCATCAGGAACAGAGAAGAATTGATAGTTCACAACTTGTGAACTTGAAGAAACAGAGAGAACCGAAGGTCGAAGATGGAAGCCGAAGGTCCAGTGTGAAGAAGGAAGCCGAAGGTCCAACAAAAAGGAAGGAAGCCGAAGGTCGAGCAAGTCTGTTGGTTGGGTTAATCTCTAAAAGGGCTCGAACCTGTAATCTGTGGAAGAAGTACATAACACAATCTAGAGAACAGTTTTGTAAACGAAATAAGGGTTCATTAGTCATTGTTTGAAGGAAGCAATAGACTACATCAACATTGAAGTATGTATGAGTATATTCCTTGGAAGTAAGACAATGAGAAGCGGTCATGCCTAAAGAAGTTATGTAGTACAGATCGCAATCTATTACAAAGATCACAAGGATAGGGTGTCTCTTGGTTATTGTTAAAACTTGTATAAATACGGGTTAAAACGCCTCGCCTCATGCATCGATCTTGTCATCAGGAGCAAAGAAGAATTGACAGTTCACAACTCGTGAACTTGAAGAAACAGAGAGAGCCAAAGGTCGAAGACGGAAGCTGAAGGTCCGGTGTGAAGCAGGAAGCTGAAGGTCCAACAAAAAGGAAGGAAGCCGAAGGTTGAGCAAGTCTATTGGTTGGGTTAATCTCTAAAAGGGCTCGAACCTGTAATATGTGGAAGAAGTACAGAACGCAATCTGGAGAACAGTTCTGTAAATGAAATAAGGGTTCATCAGTCATCGTTTGAAGGAAGCAATAGACTACATCAACATTGAAGTATGTATGAGTATATTCCTTGGAAGTAAGATAGTGAGAAGCAGTCACTCCTGAAGCAGTTATGTAGTGCAGACCACGATCTATTACAAAGATCACAAGGACAGGGAGCAGTGTAATACAATCAAAACATTTCTTGACAAAGAAAAACTATAGGGTCAGAGCCCTTGGGGTTGGTGCCTCAGAATTGGAAGGATTGGTGTCCTTGGAGTTGGTGCTCCTAAATCCAAGGTTGGTGCCTTGACAAGATAGGGTCAGAGCCCTAGAGGTTGGAGCCTCATCAAAGTCCAAGTTGGTGCTTGGCAAAATTCATCAGATATTGTATTCAACCTTTTTCTATATTTAATAAAATCATTTCTTTGATTAAAATTGTAAAGAATCTAAATTGGTAATAAGAACAATTGAAAAGAGATACTGATTTACCCCCCTCTCGTATTTCCAACAACTAGATCCTCTAGGATACAATAACACTTTTCCCTTTTAGAACAGTACCTCATACCCCCTGTCCTCCAAGCTGGAAACTGATATCAAACTCTTCTTCAACCCTGGAACATAAAGAACATTTGTCACCTTTAAAGGGGGTATTGACTCCCTTTGAAATGATATTGTCCCCATACTTGCCGCCTTGAATTTGGAGTTGTCGCCAAGCACAATCTCCAAGTCAATGTCATCCTCCAAAAGGCTCATGAAGTGTTCTCTAATTTCGGTCATATGGCAAGATGCTCCACTGTCTATGAACCATGCACGTGAAGATGTGACATCAGTGGCTAAACTCACCACCAAAGCACACTCTGAGTCAAACATAGCTACAAACTCATCCACATCTGCTGTAGCTGCAAATCCTTGTTTCTTCTTACCCTTCTTGTCAGGACACTGTACAACATAGTGACCCATCTTCCCACAAGCAAAGCATTTCACTTTGCTCATGTCCTTCCCCTTGGCCTTTTGCTTCCCCTTATCCTGCTTTGCTCCACTAGAAGACCCCTTTTTGATCTTCTTGGTCCTCTTGCCTTTTGCCGCAAGAGCAACATTATCCCCTTCACCTCCTCCACCACTCTTGCTGCCACTGCGCATGCTTCTCTTGATCTCCTCCTAAAGGAAATCATCCCACATCCTCCTCCATTTAGGAAAATCCTCTCTAGCCACCAAGATGTGGATAAAACTATCCACTTCTCGGTGAACCCATCTAAAGCAATGCGAACCAACTGTTCCTCTGGAATAGTCTCTCCAATAACACTCAACTCCTCTTTCACCTGTGAGACTCTAGTGAGGAAAGATGTAACGCTGTCAGTCCTGGTCATATTGGTGTTGCATAATTTTTATCTCAACACCAACTCTGGTGCAAAGAGACTAAGGAATCCCACATCTGATATGCATATGTCATTCTTGAAACACGAGGGAACAGACGATCCTTGATGGCATCGAGAAGGATCCTCTTTGCCTTCACATTTTTCTTAGTAAACTCTACCAATAGAGCTGGATCAGTGGGCGGTTGTACAACTGCTTGTACAATACCCCACACTTCCACCTTCTCCAGTAAAAGCATGATCTTCTTCTTCCACAGGCCAAAATTTTTAAGCCCCACCAATCTATTCTCTACTCTCAACCCTGTAGCCATGACCCCACAACCAACCAAACAAAGCAAAAAACTGGAACCTAAAGCCACTCTCCCTTTGAACTGCTGAAATATTTGGGTTTCTGGCAATTTTTCAAAGGTTTGGTTCACTGTTTGAAGACTTTAGTAGCTTGCTGCCCTCTTTATTAGCTGACTGAAAATGTAGATCTAACCCTCAACTAAGCTGTGATACCATGTAGAAAATTAATGATCTGCACCCCAACCTCAGTTTACAATTTTGCAAGTGTTTATTTGACGCTACCCACATGTTTTGTCATGCTGATATAATTTTCAGTATGCATTCATTGTAAATATTTAATGCGTGCTACTATTTTTCACATTCCCTAACCGCTGTAATTAAATTAAAATTTATGCAAGCATTTCAAGCATGAGAGACACTTATTTTTGGTCAAGGTGATCCTGGAAAAAACACCACAACTTTTTGGGGAAAATCGGTCTTCAAAGGATGATTTTATTGCTTGAAAAATTTAGTCTGAGTACATAAAATTAACCACAATATTTATCTCCTTCAGCTGAAGCATTTAATTCAATTTCTGGAAATTTGTGCCCACTGAAAATAATTTCCAGATTTACAAATTTCATGCCCAGAAAAGTTGCCTTGATATCAGTGCCAAATTTGCCTTGAAAACAATGCATACTCAGTCTTGAAATCTGTGCTGTAGATGCCTCAAAATTTTTGCATGAAGGTGCCTCGATTACTGAGCTGGAGGTGACTGCTGTCCCTCGATTTTTGTGCCAGGAAACTGCCTCAAAATCAGCGCTGCTTGTAGCAGCAAACTCAAGATTTCTGCCTCAAAATTTGGGCCCAAGCAATGGAGGAACAGTCCTCGAATTTTGTGCACAGTAGCCTCGAAACTCGTGCCTCTACCCTCGATTTTTGTGCTGCTACTTCCTTGAACTATGTGCTGAATGTCCCCTCGATTTCTGTGCTTGCCTCCTTATACTGAATATACTTTGTTTCAGTAGTGCCATCAGCTACTTGCTCATCATAACAATCCCCAAGCTGAATCATCATTCTCAGCCCAATCTGAATCTGTGAATCCCTGCAGTTGTATGAGGCATATCTCAATCCATAAACTGACTAACTTGAATCCATTACCACAGCTGCTTTCCGACCACCCTTTTCCTTATTATTTATTTGCTTTAGACATGCTTTAACTTCTGCACATGATTTTTCTAATTGCTGAAATACTTCTTGAATTTTACTAAACTGCTTAACGCATTCAGGGCAAAAACTTAATGGCATATTGTGCGGTGAACAATGTTCAAAGTCTCGCATATGTTCAAAGACTCGTATGGTTATATTGTGTAGCATGGCTCTGATACCACTGAAGCAACAAAACTTATAGCTTGTTGACTTAAATGTAAAAATACACAAAGGTATTTTGTAATAATAATTTATTATATATTAAAATGTACAAGTGATGATGTTACAATGAAGATCCGCATATATATACCTAAGAAGGTGTCCTTTTGTGACTGGGCATGTCTTTTAGACATGCTTTTTCACTTAACTTAATGACTATTTAACATAATCATCATTTCATTATTTATTATTTATATTTATTTTATACAACTTATGTTCGTAACATCGAAGATGTATACAGATGCTATGATCAACCCTAAATCATGGAATAAAATGAAGCTGCTACAATGAGTTTGAAGGACAATCATTGGATAAGACCTACTTGTTGATATCAATAATAGATTTCATCACATGGAGGGCTTATCAATTTCTAGGGTTTTTGTCATTTGATGTCTAGGGTTTGTAAACCCTAGTATTCAAAAAGATTTGAAAAGGAAAACCCTAGGGTTTAGAAACAAAACCCCAAGATTAGACGTTTACACTAAAAGAAGAAACCTTAGCCTTTGCAAGGAAGAAATGGCATGAATATGAAGACATGGATAAGGTGCAAGATAGATGCAAGGAGTCTAAAGATCTCGAGGGAGCTGACTTTTGTTAAAAGATAAGTATTATATATATTCTATTTGATTACTGCTATTGTTATTGTCTTTACCTTGGGATAGTCTCTTGCCTATGTAGTTAACTGTATTTATTTTTCCATGGTCTCCTAGTGAGGATTGTCGGTTGATGACAAGTGTCAACTCGGCCTGAGCAACAGATGAAGGAAATGTTATGAATAAAATATAGATATAAATAGTAATAACACATCATAAATAATTATTAATTAGTTATTAGTTAATGAAGAGGTATGTCTCGAAGGACATGACCTTTCATAAAGGAACACCTGCCTAGGGTATATAAGCAAGCTTTCACCCTCATTGTAATCATCTCATCAATTATTTATACAATATTCAATATACAATTACCTGTCCTACAATGGATGTCTTTGTCTTTGAAGTATTTTGAAGATTATTTAGCTTACAAACTTTGTTTGTTACATTACTTTGTTCGTTACATTGAGAACTTTTAGGTTTAAGAACACAAAAGTCTATAGAGTACAACAAATTATAATATAATTTAAAAAATGGGATAATTTCGCTTGTGAAAAAGGAGAAGGTACTTTATAAGTATAGAAAGCAGTGTTTTAAGGTGTAAGTTAATTAAAATAGATAACCAACCCATAAAAATATATTTTTAAAAAAGGCAAAAAAAGCACCATAAAAATACAAAGGATATTAAAAAAAGGGATCGAAAGGGTTACCATTAAAGCCTAACCTGATCTCAGTAAAAAATAAATAAATATGGAAACCACCAATGGAAGATTTTTAGAAACCTTACCCAACTATGCTAAAGTGCTATTTAAAATTAATTAAGGGAACTCTCGCAGAAAAAGATGTTACTATTTCTATCTCTCCCGCTGAAAGTAAAAATTATATAAACCCTAAAATTGCAAACCAATTGGTGATTCCTGAGTTAAATATAATAAAAAAAATAGACTTCTTGAACAAAAAAAATACGAAATAACTGATTTACAGTTAAACATTGGAGATTCCATATTTATATTGCAATTCTCTGTTCAATCCCTATGGAATGATCAAGGTGACATTATTCTAGGATCACCTTGGATGGAAACTCTAGGGTCCTTCATCCTAAATACAAAAAATAAGATTTTGACATTTTCATACAAAAAGAAAAATATAACACTACAGGATGTTACATTGAAGCCAAATTCACTAACACCAGAAGCATACTAGATATCTCAAAATTAAATTTTCAAGAACGTAAAAAAGTACTACAAAATACGCAAAGAGAAGTTGATAGAATCACCGCTGACAAAAATGAAGAAGTTTCTCGACTTGAAGACCATAGCGAAAAATTACTGACGCAAATTAAAAAGCTCAAGAAGGACAAGAAGTCATTGGAAAACAAGGTACAACAACTTATCGAGAAGGAAGCATCAAATGTTGAAGTCCAAGTTGAAGAGAAAGGAATAAATACTAATCCAGTGAATATCACAACTTAAGAAGAAGAAAAGCCAGTAGAAAAAAAACACACTTAGATGTTGTAGTTTAGACGATGAACACCCCAAGTGAAGGTTCTGTAGCCAACTCAACAACATTGT
Organism: Pinus tabuliformis; assembly: GCA_031772625.1. Classification (NCBI taxonomy): domain Eukaryota; kingdom Viridiplantae; phylum Streptophyta; class Pinopsida; order Pinales; family Pinaceae; genus Pinus; species Pinus tabuliformis. Next base: position 679,935,774 of record CM062806.1, on the reverse strand, counting down.
CACCTGAAGTAAATTAGAGTATTGCCACACACATGATAAAGGAAAGACAAACCAAAATAATTTCTTATCTACATCTGAATCACAAGAACAAACATCTCAATCAATCTGCGTCCTAGCTATCAAGTAATTGCCAAGTTTCATATAAGATTAATTTAGGATGGTTCGATCCCTTCTCAGTTCGGCAGTTCTATTTATCACTCAAAGGATCATATCATCTTGTATCAACGAAGATGACAGTTCCATCAACAAGCTTTGAGGACAAAGATTTTTGAGGAGGAAGACAATGTTATGAATAAAATATAGATATAAATAATAATAACACATCATAAATAATGATTAATTAGTAATTAGTTAATGAAGAGGTATGTCCCTAAGGACATGACTGTTTATAAAGGGACACCTGCCTAGGTTATATAAGCAGGCCCTTACCCTCATTGTAATCATCTCATCAATTTTTTATACAATATTCAATATACAATTACCTGTCCTACAATGGATGTCTTTGTCTTCGAAGTATTCTGAAGATTATTGAGTATACGAGCTTTGTTTGTTACAGGAAATGGAAGAACATAGCAAAGCAAGAGGACTTTCTAGAATTATAGAGGACTGGCATGCAGGAGGAGCATGCAATTTGAAGTATCCCTTGGTTGTATCGAAGAGAAGTCAAGCTCTAGAATGAAAATGGAAGCATGGAAGCAAGACGATTCTCCCAAGTAGGCTCAAATGTCAAAGGAAGCAGCTGTGGAGAATGTGTTGCTTCCAGATGGAGTTATTAATATGTTGAAGCTCATGTGATTCGGCTACAAGGTTATATTGATTTTATTGGGTTGGTAGTGTTGATGATGGACAAGATACTACTGGTGAATTTTTATGCTTAGGATTTGGTATGGTTTGTTGGAAGACCATAAAGTAGGATCTTGTTGCACTAAGCACTACAAAGGTAGAAGATATGTCAGTATGTGCAATTAGCTATGAATCAGTTTGGCTTCGTAAAATGTTTGATGGACTATTTGAAGGCGTGTTGAATTCGACCATAATATCTTGTAATGATCAAATCAGTATGAAGTTTGTCAAAGATTTCCAGAAAACCTAGTTTTTAATGGAAGGTCGAAGCATATTGTGTTTTGCGATATGATGCAGATAGGAGCCAAGAAGCTACAACAAATCTCCACAGATGAAGAGGTAGCTGATGTAAGGAAGCTTGATTACTTTCAAGACAAAGCTTGGGCTTGTGGATAACACTTCCCATATTGAGAGGGGGTGAGGATGGAAACCTATTTCTCCCTATGTCATGTACTATGACTAGGACTAACACCCTAATTCAAGTACATGGACCAAGATAGGGAGAATGGTAGATTGGATAAGCATCATGGACTAACATTCTTGTGTCATGTACTGTGGTCGATTAGGATTAACACCCTAAGTCAAGTACATCAACCCGGTTTAAGAATGGTTTGGTGGACCGACATTTCCTTGTTACAAGTAGGAAATGGTCCCGTGGAGGACATACTTTGTGAACCTAGGTGGAGTATGTGCCTCAGAGAGGCAGTTGTGTGGTGTCCTATTGAATGCCTCCCAACATTGTGCTCTGATCTAGTGGAGAGATAGAGCTTACTTTTTAAGGCCTTGGTAATTTGACAATGCTGGTTATGATGATGTTATCATTCATGATGCTTATCAATCTGAATCCTTTCTTATAGAGGTCTTCAACTTGAGAATATCCAGATGAGTCATTATGAATGCCTCCCTAGTTAAGAGGGACCAGTCAAGTACACCCCAAGTCAAGTACATGGACTAGGATAGGGAGAATGGTAGATTGGATAGACATTGTGGATTGACATTCTTGTGTCATGTACTGTGGCTGATTAAGATTAACACCTTGAGTCAAGTACATTGACCTGGTTTAAGAATGGTCTGGTGGACCGACATTTCCTTGTGACAAGTAGGAAATGGTCCTGTGGAGGACATACTTCGGTGAACCTAGGTGGAGTATGTGCCTCAGAGAGGTAGTTGTGTGTTGTCCTATTGAATGCCTCCCAACATTGTGCTCTGGTATAGTGGAGAGATAGAGCTTACTTGTTGAGGCCTTGGTAGTTTGACAATGTTGGTTATGATGATGTTATCATTGATGATGCTTATCAATCTGGATCCTTTCTTATAGAAGTCTTCAAATTGAGAATATCCAGATGAGTCATTTTGAATGCCTCCCTAGATAAGAGGGAGTGTTGAAATTGTAACTATGGTTGGTCCTCATAATGTATAATTTCTCATTGATGTATTTATTTAAGCATGTTCTTCATGCTAGAGTCAAAAGAAAATAAATTATTATCATGTCCCATTTGGACATTGAAAAGAAAAGAAAAAATGTTATTAAAGAATATATTTTGTGTCCTCAAGTTGACCAAGTCAGCCCAACATAAGTCAAGTTGATTCAGCCTTTAGAGGCAACTTTTTGGATGAGGACTATATATTGACATCTATTCTCCACCATTTAGAAACCTTGAGTCAAGTACATTGACCTGGTTTAAGAATGGTCTGGTGGACCGACATTTCCTTGTGACAAGTAGGAAATGGTCCTATGGAGGACATACTTCGGTGAACCTAGGTGGAGTATGTGCCTCGGAGAGGTAGTTGTGTGTTGTCCTATTGAATGCCTCCCATCATTGTGCTCTGGTCTAGTGGAGAGATAGAGCTTACTTGTTGAGGCCTTGGTAGTTTGACAATGTTGGTTATGATGATGTTATCATTGATGATGCTTATCAATCTGGATCCTTTCTTATAGAAGTCTTCAAATTGAGAATATCCAGATGAGTCATTATGAATGCCTCCCTAGATAAGAGGGAGTGTTGAAATTGTAACTATGGTTGGTCCTCATAATGTATAATTTGTCATTGATGTATTTATTTAAGCATGTTCTTCATGCTAGAGTCAAAAGAAAAGAAATTATTATTATGTCCCATTTGGACATTGAAAAGAAAAGAAAAAATGTTATTAAAGAATATATTTTGTGTCCTCAAGTTGACCAAGTCAGCCCAACATAAGTCAAGTTGATTCAGCCTTTAGAGGAAACTTTTTGGATGAGGACTATATATTGACATCTATTCTCCACCATTTAGAAACCTTCAGTCAAGTACATTGACCTGGTTTAAGAATGGTCTGGTGGACCGACATTTCCTTGTGACAAGTAGGAAATGGTCCTGTGGAGGACATACTTCGGTGAACCTAGGTGGAGTATGTGCCTCGGAGAGGTAGTTGTGTGTTGTCCTATTGAATGCCTCCCAACATTGTGCTCTGGTCTAGTGGAGAGATAGAGCTTACTTGTTGAGGCCTGGTAGTTTGACAATGTTGGTTATGATGATGTTATCATTGATGATGCTTATCAATCTGGATCCTTTCTTATAGAAGTCTTCAAATTGAGAATATCCAGATGAGTCATTATGAATGCCTCCCTAGATAAGAGGGAGTGTTGAAATTGTAACTATGGTTGGTCCTCATAATGTATAATTTGTCATTGATGTATTTATTTAAGCATGTTCTTCATGCTAGAGTCAAAAGAAAAAAAATTATTATCATGTCCCATTTGGACATTGAAAAGAAAAGAAAAAATGTTATTAAAGAATATATTTTGTGTCCTCAAGTTGACCAAGTCAGCCCAACATAAGTCAAGTTGATTCAGCCTTTAGAGGCAACTTTTTGGATGAGGACTATATAGTGACATCTATTCTCCACCATTTAGAAACCAATTCAGGTCTCACCTGTGGAAGGGAATTCAGAGGCATTCTTCTGTGGAATTCAGAGCTAGTTAAGGAACTAATCTTCTGTGGAATGTGAGCTACCTGAAGCACTATACTTTTGTGAACGTGAGCTACCTGAAGCACTATTACTTCTGTGAAATGCAAGCTACTTGAGGCACTATTTCTTCTGTGATTATTCGAGCTATCCGAGGCACTCTATCTCTGTGGGACGTGGCATCCAAGGACAGGCATGTGGCAAACTTGTTGAATATATTATGGACAGAGTTGTGACAAAGTTTGGGCTATTGGTGGAGGGTGGACTTGGCACTTGGATAATTGGTCTACTGGTCTGTTGAGATGTGACTTGGATTTCTCTTGTTGACAAAGATTCTATAAGGAAAGGATTGCTGGGTTTTCCCCTTGTGGGTTTTGCCCTGGCCTCTGGCCTAATTTCTGGTGTTTCTTGTCTCTTGTGCACTGTGATCTCTACTTTTTCACATAACTAAATGTATAATTGCTTGATGACATAATTAAATGAAGAGAATGCTAAAAGTAAACATATATATCAGTCACAAGTAATTATCATGATTAGAAATTCTAGCTTGCAAATGAATTTCAACAGTCATATCAATAGTTCAACTGAGAAGTACATACCTTAGATCATCAAATCCACAAACGATCTTACCCCAGCTTGCTTCAAGATCAATATCAAATTCTGATACCAAAAGCAGTCTTCAACAAAATTCAAGATCTGCTCTTATGGTCTACTTCAAATCTGCTCTCAAGGGGTCTTCAAGATCTACTCCAAGTCTGCTCCAAAGAGGCTTCGAGTTCTGCTACAAGGAAGACTTCTAGTTCAACTCCAAAGTCAGCTTCAAGTCTACATCAAGATATCTCCAAGTCTGCAACAAAGGGTCTCCAAGTTTCACTCCAAATTGCTCAACAAATCAGACAACAAATCTGCTCCTAAGTGCTCAACAAATCAGGTCACAATTCTGCTTGTAAGTTCTCAACAAATCAGGCTACAAATCTGCTCCTATGTGCTCAAAAAATCAGGCTACAAGTCTACTCAAAGAATGTCTTTAAGGACTACTCCAGGTCTGCTTCAAGTCTTTAAAAATACTTCTAGAGAGGCTGCTACAAAAATGTTTTCAAGTATGCTTCAGATAAGCTCCTAACTGGCGTAACATATACACCAATATATGAACCAAAGATTGGTCTTTTTCAAGGTCGAGCTCTTGATAAAATAGACCAAAGCCTGAGATCAAATAACAGGTGAAGTCTGTACCTCCTTCATAGGGAGGAGGTTGCAGGCTCGGGTCTGCCCACAGGGGCTGAGTTATGTGCTTGCCTCAGGCCCAAATTTCCATAGACCTTAGCTTCTTCAATAGGGTTGAATCACCTCAGACTTTGGGTGGAAACATAAGTCTGTGATGATTCACCCACAGGCTGAAATTTTGTGCAAGGATGAGCCGGATTTAGTCTGTCTACGAGGGTGACCAAGTCTGCTCCAATGATGGACTCCAAAAATTGATCTGTCGATCACCAAAAAACCAGAACTCAAGACCAAAAACCAGAAACCAAATCCCAAGTCAATCAAAGCAATATTTGATCCGCCTTTCTTCAGATTTTCGTCTAAGCACAAGGCCTCATAAATTTGTATCTCAGACTGCTTCTTTTATCTCAGATTAATTACCAAATTGTTGCTACTAAAATGCCAATGGCTGGTGTATAAATAGTGATTGAGACGACCTATAATGAGGCCGACTTGAACCTTGAAAAGACACATCTGTCCACAAGAGCCGACCTGAACCAAATAATACTTATCTTTTGAAAAGTCATGACTGTATTGAAGCCTACCTGAAGAAGATGAACTGACCGGTTAAAGGGGGCTTTAGGCTTCATAAAAATATTGATTTTGATTCTTTATAAAAGCTCTTTTCAAGGCCAATTTAGACACTTGGATTTAGGCCTCTTAAATTATAGATTCTGGCCTTCCTTTTAGGGCAGCAATGAATAAAAGGGCCATTATCCTTTTGGGGCAAATGTGCTGGTGCTATGCCCATCTTTGGGGTACCATACTTCAAGAATTAATATATCTTCAACTAGGAGGAGCCACAAAATGTGTTGGAAAATCAGAAAGGCAGAAAGATTTTCTTTATGTTGATAATTACTTGTGATATTCTTATGTTCTATTAACTTTCTTATGTTCTTCTTTTAACTTTCTTATGTTCTTATGTTCTTCTTTTTCTTCTGCCCTATGTTGCAGGAAATGTGGCATAGAGGTCCGTTTCTGTACGGAAACGGGTACGAACGAGGAAACGCGTTTGGTACGGCCGTGAAACGCGTTTCCGGCCGTACTGCCACGTTTCCCGAAACGGAAACGTGGCCAGTACGGCTGGAAACGCGTTTCAGGGCCGTACGACCCACGTTTCCTCATTGACTTGTGTTTTTTAAAAAAAATTTAATCTGTTTTTTAATTTACTTTTAGGGTATGTTAGTGACTTCTAGATGTGTGTCTAAAGTTATAAAAGTGAATTTTTGCCCTAGTGTTGATATGCAGTTCATAAGGAAGTTTGAGGCATATGACCTAGTGTTAACATTACCATGAAATGACTCAGGATGTTTGAGAGTGGTTTCGCCCTCATTGGATTTCATATGGAGAAAGTAGAATTTTAGATCTCACTCAAAATCCAGCAGACTTATTTGTTTTTCAGGATTGGGGGGATTGCAATGTTTCCATTGGATTTTATCATGTACTAAGGTATGGAACTTGTATTTAATCAAGAGAATCAAGCCCTCTATGCAGGGGAAACTCCCAATAATCAAGATCATGTAGGGTACTAGGGTATGAAACGTGTATTTAATTAAGAGCACTAAGGTCGTTCGATTATGTAGGAGGAGACTCCCAATACAACAGTGGTCCTTCTAAAGAATGGGATGTGGATGCAGAAAATCCTGATTTGGATCTCTCTCTTGCAGCCTTATAGTCTTTATTGTACTTGCAGCCTCATATATTAATATAAATAAAGGCTGATTTTGAGATTTGGATGTATAATAAACGGTGCTTTTGCATATTCCGATATTTTTATTTTCATTATGTGATCATTCATGAGTAAATGTGATGTAAATTAAATCTTAATGTTTAAGTGTAATAAATTATAATGTATCATTAATGCTTTATGATTGCACATATATATATATATATATATATATATATATATATATATATATATATCTATATATATATATATATATCTATATATATATATATATATATATATCTATATATATATATATATATTCGCGTTTCCCCGTTTCCAAAAACTGGGGAGGTCGCGTTTCGTATCGCTTCCCGTTTCGGAAACTCGTACCCGTTTCCCTGTTTCGTGCAACTTAGCTTCTGCCATGTTTGATACACCCACGCATTGGTAGCCATTCCGTTTGCGTGGGTGTTCTTGGGTGGATCCGTTTTTGGAAATCCGGATACAGATCACGATTTTCTTGGATCCGAAATGATCCAAAACCATTTAAATTCCCTGAAACAACCCCGAAACCGGATTCGGCATTTCCGGAAAACCTGAAATGGGTTGCAAACGTTTCAAGGCCGTTTCGAACCCGTTTCCTGCCCAGATCCATTTCTGAAACAGCAAATGGCGTTTCTGTATTTGTGCTAGGCGTTTGCGGTAACTTAGATAAGAATTGAGATAATAATACTTAATTGAGGTTGTATCCTCCATGGACCACGTAACATTGTGAAAATAACAAATTTACAAGCAATATATGTTCCACGATCAATGGCCATAATTCCTATGAGTTACCACTTTAGATAATTTTTTAATTCACATTAGCATAAAAATCAGGAACAAACATATTAAACCTTCTTATGTTAAGTGAAGAACTAAAGATCTTCATGTTTTTGAACTAGATCTCTACAGTTATTAATAAGATCAATAGCTGCAAACGTTTGTCCTTGTTGTGTCTTTTGGTGAGAGGATCACTGATTTTGAACTTCCTATAACTAATAACTTCTAACTAACAAGAGGAAAGCTTAGTAGATGTTAGGATTATTGTCTTTTTCAGTTTAGAATCTAGCTTCTAGAACAGTGTTATTTTTCTGGATTCTTTATTATGGCCTATTTCATCAACATTATATAACAATTTGAGGATTAAGTTTGAGCTGTTGACTTCATTGTACAATTATTTGGTCATGAAGTCCTGTTTCATTTCATTGTTGATGTTATTTGCTAGTGTGTTGATTTTATGGTTGATATTTGATGACAATGCTATAAGTTATTACTGCTAAATTGTTGATGTTATTTGTGTACTAAACGTTTGTTTCTTTGACGATATCACTAATCTACTATACAAATCTTTGTTTTCATATTTTCTGCAGCTAATTCACTGTTCTGCATTGCATTTTCTGAACATATTTGCATCAAATTATATTAAAATATATATCATATAAAAATGCTCCCAGCGTGTGCTTCACACTTAAAGTCTTTTGGAGATTGGTGCCTCGTGCTCCAACTCCCAACAACCTTTCCCCACAGTAGACTTTGTCCAATGAAGACTTCACCTACAACTTGTGAAACGTCTAGTCCCAAAAAATAGTGCAGCAGAGCAATTTCTTTCATGTCAAATTCACTGGCCAATTTCTTCTTACATCACAAAATGAGCTGGTTAGAATTTCCTGTCATGATAAGATCATCTACATACATTACCAAGACAAGAAGATCAGATTTATAAAAAAAAATGGAGTCTGTGCAAGTCTTGGAAAAGCTCAAATTCATCAATTCTGGGTTACAATGTCTGTGGTGACTGCTATAGGGAATCAGTGCATAAAGGGTTTTTATCAGCCAGCAAATTAGTAATGTCTCTCCAAAGAGGAGAAATCAGCAGAGGAATGAGAAGAAGCCATTGTTGAGAGAATGATTTATGGAGGATGGTTGAAGGAAAGAGAAAAAATCTGCTATTGCTGTCACATTCATGCACATGCAAAAACAGCTGCACATTCTTTGCTGTACTAGCACATGCACACATTTAAAAAAAGATGCTGTCCCAGACAACCGGCACACAGTTTTCATGTTTTTAACTTTTTTCTTACTACTGCACACACTTTCTCACAAGAGGAGACATGACTAGAGAAATGAGAAGAAATGTTGAGAGGAAGATTTATGGAGGATGGTTGAAAGAAAGAGAAGAAATCTGGTGCTCACAAAACTCCTCTTTCACAAATTTTCTCTGCTGTCCCGATCCTGCATATGCAAAAGCCGCTGCAGTTCTAGCACATGCACACACTTTTCTCTTACTACTGCACACACATTCTTCAGAATAGGAGACATCAGCAGGGGAGTGAGAAGCCATTGTTCAGAGGAAGATTTATGCAGTATGGTTAAGAGAGAGAGAAGAAATCTGCTATTGCTCACAAAGTCCCTTCACCATCACAAAATATCCTTGCCGTGCCAATCCTGAACATACAAAAATAGTTTCTGTCCTAGCACATGCACATGCAAAATAAAGAATCTGTCCCAGACAACCTGCATGCTCTTTTCTGTTACTGCTCTGCACAATTTCTTCACTATAACGATAACTGACTTCTAGAAACATCTTTATAGAATAATTATCTGTTTGATTTTCATTTGGGATCTGTTTATTTCTGGCCCTCTTTTCTCTTCTAAAAAGGGGGTCGAAACAGGCAGAAATGCCAGGAAACCTTTCTGAAAGGTTCCTGGGCCAGGAATACATTTCCTACAGGTGTTTCTGGTAATATATCTATATCTATATATCTATATCTATATATCTATATCTATATATATATATCTATATCTATATATATATATATATATATATATATATATATATATATATAGGTTGATTGATTGAATGGTTGAAATAACAGAGGTGATTCTATATAGTTTGTCGATATATTCCTCTGATAACTGGTTCCTCAATCCTTCTGAACAGATGAAACATTCACTTGTGCAGGGAGAAATTTCTAGATCCAGGGGAGTCCATTGTGATGGTTTCATTGGTTAAGAAAATTCGGAAACTTTACAACAAAAAGATGCAGCTGATTCTGACAGACAAGCCGAAGTTGATATATGTAGACCCAGTCAAATTGGTACAGAAGGGTGAGATAGTTTGGTCTGATAATCCTAAGGAGCTTAATGTCCAAGTGTTGAATTCTTCCAACTTTAAGATCTGTACTGTAAGTCCTGTGGTTTTTGTCTTTGATGTTCTAAAACTTCATATTTAGAACTTTGGAATTCTTTTTTCACCCAGAAGCTTTCTAGTTTTCTTTATAAGGTTGGAGATTATTTGGCTGGTTACCTTTGAAAATTTTGTTTTATTTGGACTGTGATGCAGTTGAAAAAGACCACCTCATTTGAAGATTTGAGACAGCAGGGATGGCAGTGGAAAGATGCTATTGAAGCTCTTCAAAATCGGTTGGGACAATCATGAATATCATGTATCCAGAGCATTACAGCATTAGATTACAGGATTTGGTGTACAAGAACAAAACTAGTAGAGGTTGATGGTAAGCTATCTGGGTATTTCAACATCAACAAAATGGATTAATGCCAGCTCCAGTATTTAAAGCCTTAAATACTTCATCTGTTCATCTGTCCAGAGGTCAATGGTATGGGCACATTAGTGTCAAAACTATTGATTCTTATGCTTTCAAGAGCTCAAGATAAGTGAACATGGTATGGACCATATAAGAACTGCTGCTTCTGACCAGGACGTTTATTTTCAAGGTGGTTTGGTAAAGCAAGGTTCAAAAGGATTTCTTTGAAATGATCCAACAGACATAGGGAAGCAGAAGCATGAATATGACATTCTCCTGGTTCTACCAAAAGCAGGCCATTGACAAGATGGGAGTGTTTCTTGGGAAGGTTAACAGATCCCAGGACACTGCTTAGTTTGTCTTTATTCAGATTATTACTTTTTCAGGAGTCTTCATGTAGGGGGCTTCCAAATCAACCACACAACGTCAAAACACCCATTTTTAATTGGGTATTTCAGATATTTTTTTTTTTCAAGTATTCTGATTCTCTATCCAGTTGATGCCTTTTTAGAATTGTGTTGTAGACTGTATATATAGTTCTGGCCTGAGTAACTTGAAAATATACTTTTATGGAGCATAATTTTGACCTCTTCTGAGAGAGGGCTATGTTAGCACATTCTAACTTGTGTAAGAGAGGGCTGTGATATCATGTTAAATGCATGAAAGCCTTTCTTAATCTGAAGATGTTCTGAAATTTGTTTTTAGAGTTAGGCCATTTTGCATTGTGTAATATGCCCTCTGGACTTGCAAGTTGCAATAGATGGAGATGTGTACGTTACATGCTTCAATGATCTCGACTGGTTGAAGATCATGTTGCATTTTTTTCACATAACTTGAGATCTCTTTTCACTGTTCTTTGTTGCTAGAAGTTTATTTGGCTTCTTTTAGGCCCTGATTAAACTTTGTGCATTTCAGACTGTTTCATTAATTCTTGCTCATTGATAGTACCATTTCCGCTTTTGTCTAACTTGCTTGATTATCGATCTTCTAGTGGAAGGTCTAAGAGTCAATTTTATCTACACCAATGCTAAGTGAGGTAGTGGTTCTGGAGGTGGACCCAAGTAACACTAGTCATGAGAGACCCCTCGAGCCAGCTAATCATCATGAACCACCACCCCTTATCAGAGTAGTGGCGAAACATTCAGAGCTGGAAGCCATATATTCATTATAGGTGACAGCGGCTTCTTCTTGTGCCCAGAGCTTAAAGCGATTTGTGACATCCTCGCATGATTTTATTGCTGAATATATCTTGTTAGCCTTTCTTTATCTGGCAAGGCTTTTTGGATATCATGGCCGCACATGCCTATATTTATTTTAAACAGATTCATGCAAACTTCATGCAAAGATTCTTCACTGCCCAACTATAGGCATCCTCTGTAGATGCCACCCTGACCCCAAGCCAGGGTATGAGATCACCAAGGTGAAGAAAGCAACTATGGGATTAAGCACAACAAATCCAACATGCAACGTTCATAAATCAACCAATTGGCAAGCTCCAAGCACCATATGTTAGAAAATCGAAAAGGCAGAAAGATTTTCTCTTGTTGATATTCACTTGTGATATCTTTGAGTTCTTATTATCTTTCTTATGTTCTTCTTTTATCTTAGTTTCATCAAGCAATTACCAAAAGAAAAACATGAAGATCAAGCACACCAATGTAGGCAATCTGACAGGGCTAAAACCCCTCTATAGGGGAAAATCTAGTCAAAAAGTCTTCCTTCAGTAGATTCAAAATGAGATATAGACCAAGACCTAAGACCAACAGAGTTTCCTCCTCCACCAAGTCAACCTTCCAATTAAATTCAACAAACTGCAGTAGTCTCTTCTTGTCCAGCAGCATCCACCCAGAAACAACCCAGAAATTTTGGCCCCTAGCAACACAAAATTTCAGACCAGCTTCAGCACTGCAGTTTCGCCCCCCAATGGTTCAGCAGCTTCACACACGTGAGAGAGAGAATATTTCGACATCTGGTGCTTGATAGAGACCTCCTTCGCTAGCCTTTTTCTTCTTATCCCTTGAATTTCACACTTTTTCTGGCCCCAAAAGTTGCAGATTGAACTTGATGAGTGAGTGCTCCAAAGGAGGTCAAGTTGCTGCCATTATATAGGAGTTTTTGCCCCTCAGTTGGGCTGACTTGTTCAATTTGAGGCCGACTTGGTGGAGGAGACCTAGAAGACCTAATTTACATTAAAATAAATTTCTTTCTTAACAAATAGAGCCCAAGAAGGGTCTTTTACATTATGACATGGACAAGAATACTTGACATAAACCCTAGAATCCTTCAATGGATGCTATGACCTAAAACAATTGACCCAAGCATGAAACCCATGCTTTAATAAGTCAATTTCTTTAATAGTAAAATTTATTTTTCTTTCTTTTGACAAATACATTACATCGTGATTTAAATACAATTATGAAGACTGACACTAGTTACATTCTTGAACACCATATCCATCCTTCAATCAGCAATGAAACTTCTTATCCCAATTACTGATTGCCCTTTAAAAACATGCTGAGTTAATTTTTTTTAAGGGGGAGTCAATGGACAACATAAACAAGTAGGTGATGGTTTACTGTGTTCCCGTAGCCTCTATACTCAATACAACCTCCCAAATTCCCAGATTCGTGGCGCTGGTTACAAAAAATACATATTTGGGATCCAATACCTCATGAGAATCTAGTACGTCAAAGGTAATAATGGACATTGAATGCAAAACAATGAGGGAGGAGAATGGAATGAAAAATTACTATGAATTCCTGAAATAGTTATACTTTTTCTCTTACATGGTACTTTTCTCTTACAAGGTACTTTTCTTATCCTCATCATTTACATGATTCAGAGTTTCCTTCACTGACCACTTCATGCATTCATGTTTTGTTCTTCAAGTAAAAAATGTTTGCGAGTTTCATTTATGGGGCATGATGAAAAAGATGGGAGGTTCTGGAGTTGACATTGAGAAAAACATGTTTTCTTTCCCCTGGAATCATTGCACTCAATCCCCTCGTGCTCCCTACAACCATCCCAGACCATTATTTTCTAGTGTTGGCTTTTTACATGGCTTAGAGTGTGTTGTGGTAACTCATACCACAATCAATAAATAGTGTATTTACAGTTTTATATCTATACGTCTAGTGATAATCTAGTGAAGCCTTGGCCTATCGCTATGCACCATGAATTCTTATGAAACATAGTTACAATGTTTATATTACAGGGTCATTTAATTTACCTCAGTGCCTTGACACTCATCATACAAATTACGCATTTACAATCTATACAAACTCTGTATGCCTTGCAATGGTCAAAACTGGGCTAGCACAAACCAAAGGAATCTCAATAAGGATTATTGTCCCTAACTTTTGCTGCAACCAAGGTCCACATTTGTCTTTGCTATATTCCTGTTAGATTTTCTTTTAATTAATGCTTGGCTTGTTGACATTTCTCGAATCTAATGTGTTTTATAATACTGTAATCTACCTAGGCATTGATGGATTAAATGTGTATTGCATACAAACCATCAAATTTCATGATCTCTCTTGAAGCTTTGGGACTAGTTATCGAGTAACTTCACACAAAATGAAACACCCTTCCTCAAACAAGGGGTTATTGCTTGAGTTGTAGTATATGGAGTGGATTTTGCTAGTCAGTGGCAATTCATTGAGTTCAACCACCCATAGAAGCTTGTAGAAATATTGAGAAAAATCGACAGGTTTGGGGGTACAAACCAAAGGAATCCCAATAAGGATTATTGTCACTAATTTTTGCCACAACCAAAGTCTACATTTGTATTTGCTAATTTCCTAGTAGATTTTCTTATAATTAATGCTTGGCTTGTTGACATTTCTCCAATCTAATGTGTTTTATAATACTGTAATCTACATAGGCATTGATGGATTAAATGTGTATTGCATATGGACCATCAAATTTCATGATATCTTTCTCGAAGCCTTGGGACAAGTTCTCCAGTAAATTCTCACACAAAATGAAATTCCTTTAGTCAAAAAAGGGGGTATTGATTGAGTTGAAGTATATGCAGTGGACTTCACTAGTAAGTGGCAATTCATTGAGTTCAACCACCCATAGAAGCTTTGTAGAAATGTTGAAAAAAATTAAGGGTGTCACAAGACCAACACTACTAAGTGCTATGAGCAGCATAACTTGTGGTTACGAACCAATGAAAACATCACTAATACAAATAATGTGAGCATAACAAAGCTATGGAATTTGTTGCTTTGTTGCAGAATCCTGTGAGTAAAAAGAAACAAAGTAGTGCAAAAGTTGGAATTTTGTAACATTCCTTTACAAAGGAAGTTGAAGACACAATCTCACTGTCCCAAAAAATTGTTGACATTTAGTTGAGTCTTGCGGCAAGTGTAAAAATTATAATATTTATAAATGAAGGCATGGGTTATAAATCCTTGTGCAAAGTTTGCAGCTGGTGCATGTGACTATCATCATTATTATTTCTTTGTATACAAACATGTTATCAATTGTAATATATGTATATTAAGTTTATTTTTGTAATATTTTGCAAAAACTAATTTTGGAATCATTGGATAAAATTACTTGCAGTAGAGAAGAGTCAAGAGTTTGCAAAAGCTAATTTTGGAATCATTGGATAAAATTACTTGCAGTGGAGAAGAGTCAAGAGTTTAGGATATGTGGGCATATTAATTTTAGAGCAGCAGCAATAGAGTGACAAAACTGACCCATGATGTACTTTGTTATTAGAACAGAATAGGTGCTATTGAAATTGAGATGTTATTGAGGATCCAAAATATTGTCCATAGGTTGCAAGTAACACATACACAAGCATATGATACAATCAAACATAGGGCAATTTGGCATCATACTAATATAAATCCTTTTGATAATTTGGTGTAAAAAAAGTTTAAATTTCTTAATAAGAAGTCGCAAGAAAAATCAATTGTAAAGCCAGGAATCCAATATAATGTAGAGGGAGAGTAAATAAACAATTCAAAGTTGAAGAAGTTCAAGCAACTTTCCATGCATTCATGATTTTGTGCCTTTGCTAGAGTGCCTCAAAGATATATACTTTATGATGAAATAGAAAAATAAATTAGTGAGCTAACTAATTATGACCATGTGTTTGAAATAATCATTAATAAATTTGGACAACAAAATCAAATTTTGGATAACATCTGTGTCACGTTAGTTCCATCTGAAAAACTGGACACAAGTGCTTCAACAACAATGCCTACAAATTATTTGTTAATTCAGCATAATCCCTTTAAAGTTGAAGCTAAGTTGGAGATTAGTTCACTTGATGCCAACAATTCTTGGACTTACAAAAGGCCACACTTGTCTAGCTGGAGATGTTACTCAATGCTTTGTGCAAGTGAAACTTTTTGACAATGGTAAAAGCAACAAGGTTCCTCGATTAGAAATAATTCTAATGCAAAAAATGCTCTACCTTATGCCTATGGATTGCAAATTTTAAGGTACCACTTTATGCAAAAGCCTAGATAGATTGCTAATATTTGAAGTGTTGAATTTCATAATACGCTATTGTATTACGTTGCTTGAAGATGAAAGATAGGCATTATTCAAGTTAATTGGAAAGGTGCATAATGATACAAGGGATGATGTCATGTGCTATAAATTTCTTATTAAAACAATGTTTATTGAAGCTAAAGTGACTTCTTTCTTTAAAGTTGCAATAACTAAGTTCAACATATAGAAGAAAAAGAATGGATTAAGAAAAGAGATACAAAAGTATATGGGGGAGATTTTCGTTTACTCAAGTTGAGCAAGCTAATGGGCAAGAAATTGAACGAACCAAAGAAGCATGTGATAAGTTAAAATTAATGGTTAAGTCACAAGGTAAGGTGGAATAAAGAGAATTTTGCCATATAATGATGCATTGAAACTACAAATTCTAAAACCATAATAACTTCTCATAATCTCTAATAAAAATATTTGCAATAGAAAGAAGGTGCATCTCACACCATGCTTGTTAGGATAGTCACATGAGATGATGAGTTGATTTGTTACAAAATTTATAAGTTTAAAAATTCGCAAATTTTATGTATTTTATTGATGAGGTTGACTATAAAATGATCTCACTTGATGTTTATGATGTGATTGATGGAAACACATGCATGTAGGAGATAAATGATCTTTTCTTGGCATGCTAATAAGCATCAATTAAGGTAGGATGATATTTTTTTTATTTTTTATTTTTTTTATTATTATTATTATTTTTTATTTTTTATTTTTAATTTAATTAATTTATTTAAGAGTAGGAAGAAACCTCATCAATTTTGGAGCAAAAATGATAATTTGATCATTTATGTACAATACAAAAATGTTTTACTTGAGCCAAAAGCATTCCCCCAAAAATGGTCCATCCAACATGAGAATGACCTCATATTTGAATCAAAATACTTATGGTATAGAATTTTATTAGTAACTGGTATATAATTTCACTACCAACTGAGAGTGAGGAAATAAAAAATCCTATTACAAACATTCCTAGGCTAGGAAGCAATTAAGCTTTGATGTAGGAGCATCTAAGAAAGATACAAGTGTAATTGCAAAAAGTGCAACTTACAAAAAAACATAAAAAGATACAAGGAAAACACATGAAAAATTCATGAATGAATAATACAAGTGAAATTGAATTAGATTGTATAGATATAGATAAAAAAGGAAGTACACAATGTGAAGTGCAAAATGTAAGTACAATTTTTATTTAGAGAAAAGGGGTGTGCTAAAATCATGGAACATAAAATCTCAAGAAAAACATGAAGATAAGGTTGTTTGACAAAACAAGGTATTTCAACATAGGTCAAACACATTAAGCCACCATGAGAATGACCTCATATTTGAATCAAAATAATTATGGTATAGAATTTTATTAGTAACTGGTATATAATTTCACTACCAACTAAGAGTGAGGAAATAAAAAATCCTATTACAAACATTCCTAGACTAGGAAGCAATTAAGCTTTGATGTAGGAGCATCTAAGAAAGATACAAGTGTAATTGCAAAAAGTGAAACTTACAAAAAAACATAAAAGATACAAGGAAAACACATGAAAAATTCATGAACGAATAATACAAGTGAAATTGAATTAGATTGTATAGATATAGATAAAAAAGGAAATACACAATGTGAAGTGCAAAACGGAAGTACAATTTTTATTTAGAGAAAAGGGGTGTGCTGGAAGTACAATTTTTATTTAGAGAAAAGGGTTGTGCTAAAATCATGGAACACAAAATCTCAAGAAAAACATGAAGATAAGGTTGTTTGACAAAACAAGGTATTTCAACATAGGTCAAACACCTTAAGCTACCATTCACAGGAACAAATCAAAGATCAATATACTAATGTATTACATGGTTAAAAACCCCAAAGGGGGAAACAATGCATGGCCCTAACCAATGTAGCAATTTGAGGCAATATATTAATGCAAAAGGAAACAAGTTTAGATAAGAGTTTTTAACAATCAATCATTGGAAAATGACCCTCCATTCTCTCTAGATAGGGATCATGGATCAATTGGGTGTTAAGCTATAGATCAATACATTCATTAGTATTGAGGAAAATATACACCCTTAGATCACTTTATGTCTAGAATAGATAATGAATGTGAGATTACACAACTACAAATGCATATTAAGGAAACACACTTTACCTAAAAACATGTTATATCAAGTTGATTTTAACTAACTCCTAAGTGTCTAAATATTTTAGCATTCTCTTTTAAGAACAACTTGGTGTTGAGAAATCAATGCTAGTAGTATTAGGGTTTGATTTCTCTTTCTTGATAATTACTCGTGAATTATGTTGGCTTTTTTAACTTCTTTATTATATTATCTTTCATCAAGCAATTACCAAATTATGTGTGTATGAAGATCACAAGAACAAGAGACACAAGATGGCACTCAACGAGGGAAAAACCCCTATCTAGGGGAAAACTCAGTCAAACTTCTTCCTTCAGTACTTAAGACAAGATAATCCAAGACTTTTTGACCTAGACACAAACTTACTACAATCACCAAGTCAACCCTTCCTTCCAGCAACTTCGATCTAGATCTTCAACCCTGCAACAATAGAACTTCAACCTATCTAGCAATAGAACTTCGACCTATGCAACAACAAAACTTTGACCTAGCAAATCCAAAACTTCGACCTCCCCAGCAGTAGATCTTCGACCCCAACAACGGCCCAGTAACTTCGTACGAAAGAGAGAGAGAGATAGCCCAAAACATCGACTTGTTCTTCTTTTGAAATTCATCCTTCTTCTCCTTGAACTTCACACTTTTATACACTTCCTTCTTGTGTATCAAACTTGCTAAGTTGGAGCGCAAATAGATCGAACTGCAGTTGTATATATAACCTCTTCTATGGGTTGAATTGTCCTCTTATAGGCCGACTTCATCAGGCAAGGGCTGATTTGGTGTGGAGGTGACAAATTACATATTTGACTCAATAATAATTCTTTTTACATGATTCAAAAGCCCAATAAGGGCCTCATTAAATGGAAAATGACTCTAATGACTCAATATAAAACCTAGAAGTCCTTAATGGGGACTTTGACCTATAAGATGATGACCCAAGCATGAAACCCATGCTTTAATAAGTCATTGTAATAATAATAAAATTTCCTTTTTTATTATTTGATAAATACATTTCATAATGACTCAAATATAAATATGAAGACTGAACCTAGTTACATTCTTCAACACTCCCTCTAGGTATTCATAATTTACACGTGTATATACAAGTACAATGAAGATCTCAAAACACAGGAACTACGAAGAGTTTAGGTGCACACCTGCCACATACTAGATTCTTGAGCAAGGAAATATATCTGGGTGGGAATAAGATGGACTAAAGCTTTCAGCCTCTCTAGGTACCATCAGGCTTACTTGCTAACCATCAACCTAGGTAACTAGGTGCGTAATGCAAGGTCAGAGTTCTATGACCAACACCACCCTCCCTACTTCGGGAATTAGACATCAACACACAGGCCAACCAAATGTCCTCCCAAGCATTTTATATTGCACAAGGTGTCTCTTCAAATCTCTTCCAAACATTTATCATCAACGAGATTAGTGATATCAACCAAACGAATTATGCTTCTAAGATATTCAAACTTCTTATTAGGAAGATACTTTGTTAACACATCAACTACCTGTTCGTCGGTCAGGACATACTGTAGCTTCACAATCCCATCCTATACCAAACTTCTAATGTAGTGGTACTTATTGTTGATATGATTTGTCCTTGCATGGAACACATGATCTTTAGACATCTTAATGCTGCTTTGATTATCACAATTTATCACAAAGGACTTAGGGGCTTCTCAAACAAATCTGACAGAAGTTTCCTCAACCTTACAACCTCCTTTCCTACTTCACAAGAAGCCACATACTCAATTTCAACACTCAAAGAAACAAGATCTTGCTTTCTACTCATCCATGAGATCATCGCAAATCCCAAACTAAAACATCCACCAATAGTGCTTCTTCCATCAATGTCATTGCCACCCCAATTAGAATCTGTAAAACCAGTCAACTTGAATTCCTTGTTACCATACTTTACGCAGTGATGTATAATGCCACATAGATATCTTAATATATGCTTGATAGCGATCCAATGATCATTACGAGGCTCCAACTGACATTGACTAAGAATGGTCACAACAAAACATATATCTAGTATAGTATTTACCAGATACATCAAAGAACCCACCAACTTATGATAGGTGGTAGGATCTACGGGACTTGAGTCATAGCTTCTCAACTTCTTGAGATTGGTGATCATGGGAGTAGTCATGGGCTTGGAATCCATCATAATAAATTTTTGCAACAACTCGTTTATATACTTTACTTGTGCCAGATATATTTCCCCAGGTTTCTGCCATACTTCCATACCTAGGTAATAATGCATCAGCCCCAGATCCTTCATGTCAAACTTTGATGCTAGCATCTTCTTGCATTCTTGTATCCTTTGCTCTACACCTATACTAAATAGATCATCCACATATAGTATAATAATCACTGGCTCATTATCCACAACTTTGATATAGATATTTGGATCAACAATACTTTTGACGAACCATATTCTTAGAAGGTATGCATCTATTCTTTCATACCATAACCTAGGAGTTTTCTTCACCATATAGGGCCTTCTTGAGTCTACAAACATGAGTGTATTTTCCATTTATTTCAAAGCCTTCAGGTTGTTCAATGTATACTTCTTCATCAATGGTTCCATTCAGGAATGTTGTTTTTACATCCATTTGATGGATATTCCATCCCATTGTAGCAGCCAATGAAACCAAGGATCTTATAGTAGTATATCTTGCGGTAGGTGCAAAGGTTTCTTCATAATCTATACCTTCCTTTTGAGAGAAACCCCTTGTAATGAATCTAGCTTTGTACTTGTCTATGCTTCCATCAACAACATGCTTGATCTTGTAGATCCATTTAGAAGTGACAACCAATTTGTCACTTGGTCTAGGAACTATTTCCCAAACCCCATTCTTCATGATGGATTGATATTCTTCCTGCATTTCCTTTTTCCATACTTCTTGATGAGAAACTTCTTCAAATGTAGTTGGTTCATCTTCTATTAGTTTTGTCATGTATGCAACATATACATAATATCTTTTTGGTATTTTGCTTTCTCTAAAAGTTCCTTTCGCAGCTCCATGTCCTTTGACATATTCAAGAGTAGCTTTTAACCAATTTGGCCTCTTCCTTGTGTTAGGTATGATCACAAGTTGAATAGGCTCACTTGGTCCTTCTTATTCTTCTTCTTGATTTGTAGTAGGATTGTCGTAGTGCTTTTCTTCCTAGAATAGTGGTATGTCTTCGTCATCAGAATCAATAGGAATATCTTTGGATCTTTTGTAGGCATGATTTTCATCAAATATAACGTCCCTTCTTACTTCAATATATCTTCCTTCCTTGATGTCGATTCTATATGCATTTGAAGAAAGACTGTAGCCAATGAAAATCCCTTTAATGATTGTAGAATCCAACTTATTTCGTTTATCCTTTGGAATCTGGATATGGGCGGGACATCTAAAGAGTCATAGATGGTCCACACATGGCTTCCTTACTATGAATGCTTTTTTGGGTGTCATATTATCAAAGATTCTGAGGACTTCTATTTTTCATATATAATGCGGTCATTTCTTATTCTCCCCATAGAAATTTTGATATATCTTGATCAAAAATCATTATTCGTATACATTCTTTAAGTGTTCTATTTTTCCTTTTTGCAACTCCATTCTGTTCGGGATTTTAGGGAATAATAAGCTCCCTCTTAATTCCTGCTTCTTTGCAATATGAAATTATTTATTTTGAAGTGTATTCCCCACCATTATCGGATCTCAAAGTATTTATTCTTCTTTCGGTTAAGGTATCTACTTCAAATCTAAATTCCTTGAACTTTTCAAATACTTCGTCCTTTGATTTGAGTAGATAGAGCCATGTCTTTCTAGAGTGATCATCAATGAAGGTTACATAATAAAGATGAACTCCAAGAGATTTTTCAGACATAGGCCCACACACATCTGAATGAATGAGGTCCAATATTTCTTTAGACCTTGTTTCACTGCTTATAAAGGGCTTCCTTGTATTCTTTCCTAAGGACCATCCCTTGCATATTCTCTTCTTTGATATTGGGAATGCCATTTACCAATTGATTAAGAGAGGGAATAACCTTATAATGTAAATGTCCATATCTTCTATGCCATAGTTCAATGGGATTGATTTCCATGTGAACTAGTGCTTGAGGAGATGGTGTTATGACTCTATATAGACTTCCTCCACGTACTCCAATAACCCTATCTTTATCGATGCTTGAATCTTTTCCCCAAGCCATAACTCTTCTATCTACAAAATAAATTCTATCACCTTTATCTTCTAAGCAAGAAATTGAAAGTAAATTCTTTTTCAAACCTGGAACATAAAGTATATTGTTGAGATGTAGCTTTGCTCCATTGTCCAACTTCAAAGAAGTTGATCCCAAGCCTTTAATAACATAACTTTTGTTGTCTCTCAATTCCATTGCATGAGAATATTGTTCCTTTGATAAAGTGTGAATTTGTTTTCTATCTCTTGTCATGTGCCTTGATGCTTGATTATCAATAATCCATGCATTGTCATCATTGAGTGAACCTGTGAGTGCAACCAAGAACCCTTTTCTTTTGAACTTATTGAAAAGTTGTAGACGATTATTTTGATCCAACTTCCTGCAATATTGAATCCCATTTTCAAGTATCTTATCATAGAGGGAGTATCTTTTTCTTTCAAGCCAACAAAGTGATATCCAATATTTCTTGACCTTAGCTCTAAAGCCATATTGAGAAATCAATGCTAGTAGTATTAGGGTTTGATTTCTCTTTCTTGATAATTACTTGTGAATTATGTTGGCTTATTTTACCAAGTCATCTCTTCCTTCAAACAACTCTGACCTAGATCTTCAACATTGCAGCAATAGAACTTTGACCTATCCAACAACAGAACTTCAACCTATGCAGAAACAAAACTTTGACCCAACAAATCCAGAAGTTCAACCTCCCCAACAATAGATCTTCGACCCTAACAACTATCCAGTAACTTCATACAAAAGGGAGAGAGAGATAGCCCAAAACTTCGACTTGTTCTTCTTATGGAATTCTTTTGTCTTCTCCTTGAAATTCACGCTTTTCCGCTCTTCCTTTTTATGTATAGAACTTGTTGAGTTGGTGAGCAAATAAATCGAACTACACTTGTATATATAGCCTTTTCTATAGGTTGAATTGTCCTCTTATAGGTCGACTTCATCAGGCAAGGGACGACTTGGCGTGGAGGTGAAAAATTACATATTTGACTCAACAATAATGATTTTTACATGATTCAAAAGCCCAAGAAGGGTCTCATTAAATGGACAATGAATTTAATGACTCAATATGAAACCTAGAAGTCCTCAAAGGGGACTTTGACCTATAAGATGATGACCCAAGCATGAAACCCATGCTTTACTAAATCATTGTAGGAATAATAAATTTTCCTTTCTTATTCTTTGATAAATACATTTCATAATGATTCAAATATAAATATGAAGACCGAACCTAGTTGCATTCTTCAACACTTGGGATAGGATTGAAGGATTTATAAAGGTCACACAATAGGAGAAGGAAGGAGGCATTAAAGCCTATCACCTTATAATGAAAATTTCTTGAACTCCTAACATAGATCATAATTTGTGAATTTTCTTTTTCTCTAAGAGACTTTGTGAAAATGCTTGCAACTTGATCATCTGAAGGGCAAAATAGAACTTCAAGAATGCAATATTGAGGAAGCTTTTTGATGAAGTGAATTTGTAGCAAATGTGTTTGTTTCATTGATTTTGAACCAAATCTTTAGTTGGCTTGATGGCATTCATATTGTCACATTGTAGTGTATCCTGCAATCCAAACTTTGAAAGGATCGATCAAGGCAACAAGGCTTCTTGAATTGCATTAACTGCTACTTGATACTCTATGTTTTCTAAGAAAGTGAAATAGAAAGACCATGTTGTTTTCTTACAAGCCCATGTGACAAGTTTGGAACCAACACTGTAATGTATCCAAAATTGAACTATATCCCAAATATATCAAATTATCCTTTTTTCTACTTTCCAATGGCTCTCATGGGGTGTTTGCACACATCGGGCAATAATATCAACAACAAAGAAAATATCAAGACAAGTATAAGTAAAATTCAAAAGGCTACCAACTAACAATACAAAGTGACATCTACTTCAAGTGTAGTATAGGTGACAACAAGTTTGACTCTAGACTGAAATGGAGAGCAGTTAGTTTACAATCTTCTGTGAAAATAGGGAAGAGCACATATATACTTAGGTTGGGAAAAGGAAATTCTTCTATTAATTTGCGGTACTTGGATGCCAAGAAATAATGCAAATAACTTAAGCCTATCATGTCAAATTTTTCTTGAGGTTGGATTTTAAATGGTTTAAAAGCTTGTGACTACTACTAGTGAGAATAATGTCATCAACATAAATAACAAGTACTATGAGATGGTTACCTACTCTCCCAGTATATATATTGGGGTTAGAATTATACCTAGAAATGTAGTTTTAAAGAACAAAACTATCCATTTTAGCATAGCAAGCTCAAGGATTTTGCTTAATACCATAAAGAAATATCTTAAGGCAACAAATAAGGCTAGAGTAATTTTGAACATTCCTAGGGGGTTGTTCCATGTAATTTTCTTCTTTCAAATTACCATGCAAGAAGATGGATTTGACATCCATCTGATGGACAAGGGCTAGGATAGAGATGATGGAATTCATTTTGGCTATGGGGAAAAGGTTTCATTATAGTCAATCCCTTCAACTTGATATAATCATTTTGAAACTAACCGGGCCTTAATTTCTTTCAACACCTCCATATGTTGCATGCTTAGATCTATACACTCCTTTACATCTAACAAGTTTTCTTTCTTTCAGAAGAGGTATAAGGTCCCTAATATTTTATTATTATTAAGGAATAATATTCTTCATTCATTGATGGTTCCCAAAAGAGAGGAGGCTTCCATACATATTTCTAGATCACAAGTCTCTAAAAATTGAATCAAAAGAGAGGAGGCTTCCATACATATTTCTAGATCACAAGTCTCTAAAAATTGAATCAAAAGAGAGGAGGTTTGCTAGAACTATGAACATGTACAATGTTGATTTGTATGATAATTTACAAGATCGCCAATTGCTTCTTGTATTGTAAGACCCAATTGTGAGGATATGATGCTAATTCAAGCTCATGTTCAAAGGGTCCAACTAGAGGAAGGTGAGTATGCAGAAGTGGATTTTCATTCTCATTGTCATCATCTAAAGAAGAAACCATAATAGAATCGCTAAAAAAATTTTTGGGAAGAGAAGATGGCATAGACACCAAAGATAGTTCACGGGCCACATATGTCACAAATGATGAATTAAGCTCCTAAGTTGAGATACTTAAATCATACCTAACATTTCTCCTAATCACAATTTCATTAGAATGAGTTTTAAGAAGTCCACGACCTGTTACATCTTTATGATATCAAACAAAAATGCAAGTCTTCTCACTTTTAGATTGTAATTGCTTTCATTTTGTCATCGGGAATGTGAGTCCATGCTTCACTATGAAACGTGTGGAATTTTCTTACATTTGATTTAATTTTACTCCTTGCTACTTTTAGTATTATATTTTTAAAGTCATTATGGGAGTGCAATTGACTTTGTAATTTGCAAAAATCATTAGTGGAATTTTGAGGTTTAAAATGGGCCTCCTAATAAAATGTACAACCAAAATAAACTTTATAAGAACCCATAGGATTCAAGATGATGATTTCAACCATGGGAGATGATTCACCATTTTTGTAGTAAAAAAGCAAAAAGATTAAAAAATAATAAAATAATAAAACAACAAAACTATTTTTCAACTTATCTCCCTAATGTTTTACTCAAATTTTAAGTGAGAGTACTCGTTGGATGCAAAATTTGATTCCTCATCCAAATAGTATCCATGTTGCATACTTTTGATGGACCCTGCTACACAAAAAATGAAAAATACATGAAAAAACGTGATTGCAATCACATTTTTCATATATTTATCACTTTTCGTGTAGGAGGGTCCATTGAGAGTATGCAACATGGGTACTCCTTGGACGAGGAATCAAATTCTGCATCCAACGAGTGTTCCCTCTCTAAATTTGAGTAAACCCATAGGGAGATAAGTTGAAAATATGAGTTGAAAAATAGTTTTTCTTTTTTCCCTCTAAAATTTGATGATGTAATCTAATCTTATTTTATTATTTCCACTATTATTTTATAGTTTCTTTAGAAGGCCCATTTTAGACCTCAAAATTCCTCTAATGAATGGCTTTCATCCAAAAGTCAAGATTTATTCCAATAAATGGAGCATACAATTTGCCACTTCCTTTAATGTGTGATAATTTCTTTCCTTTATTTGTCATTTTACTATGATGTATATGGAACAATATGTTACATTTGAAGTAAGTTGTAACTTTGTTGTTAACAAGTTCTCCTTTGTTATATAGTCTTAACTTTTGTAATTGATATTCAACTCATTTTTCTACAAGGACCTTGTAGGCCACACACATGTCAGAAACTTCACTCTTAAGTTTTAAGAAATAAATCCAAATACATCTAGATAAGTCATCAATAAACCTAGAGAAAGAAGGAGAAAGGAGAAAGAAGTGGATCACACAAATCACAATGAATAAGCCGCAAGCGCCATGAGGCATACTTGTCAAAACTTCTCAAATGATGTTTATTGAGAACATAGTCGACACACATAACATCTTTGCAAGAAACGAGAGGAATATTGGTCACCATGTTTTAATTCCACCATTGTTGTAATACACAATAGTTTAGATGACCAAATGTTTCATGCCAAAATTTGTTTAAGTCATCAATAAAAAATTATGGAAAAAATGAGGACTCAAAGTTGTCAAATCTATACAACTTGGTAATATCATCAATAACTCCAATTGCTAGGACATGCTTAAAATATTTTAGATCTCTGATTACAACTTGGCGAGATGAAAACTCTATTGTTTTACCTTCACCTAAATGAGTGATTCCATATATTTTGTCTTCACCCAAATGAGTAATTCCATATATTAATAGAATATTGCAAGGGAGACTTGGATTGGAACACATGATACATCATTAAAATAAAAATCATTTAGCTGAAATATTCTAGACCCTACAACACTAAGAGATTTATCATCATGAAAAAATATTTGTTTGGTGTTACATTTTTTATGAGTAGAAAAATGGCTCTATCCTTAGCCATATGATGAGATGCTTTAGAATCATCAAGCCACTAAGTTATTAGAAGTAGATGTTGTGTTGAACAAAAACCGAGAACCAAAAGGTGCATGTCTATGAGTGAAAACATCAAAAGAATGGGAATCAATATCGATGTTGTGATTCTTTATTGGTGCTTATAATGCTTTCATCTTCTTAAAATATTTAGAATCTAGGATGTTGCTTTTTCAAATGATTGGATTTATTCTTTTTTTGGGCTCACGCTTTGTCAGACGTAATTTTAGTGTTGATATCTCCAACATGTAAGAGCTTATCTTGCTCTTTGATCAAAGAATTACAAAAATATTCAAGAGAGGTTGGTCTATAAGTATCCCCTAGAGCTTCTCTAATGGATTGAAAAGAAGATAGAAGTATAAAATATGGACTACCCAACTTAGAAAAAAAATATATATACATTAATGATCTTTGTTTTCAATTTTATAGTCTTCAAGTAAAAGTTTGAGTGTTCTAAAATTAGATATATAATCTTCAATGTAAAAAAAATTGAGAGTTAAAGAAATTAATTGTTTTTTAGGCTAGTAGTTGGTTCTAATCTCATTGTATTTACCAAATATGGTTTCCAACATTCCCAAGCTTCATGTGGATCATCAATTCCTTGAAGGTGAAACCATAAATCAATAGATTTGGATATTCCAATTCACCCATGTTTTTTGTCATTTTTACTATTCCATTTGGATTTTTTGAGGCATTAGTGAGGGTAGTTTCTGTTCCCAAGATAATCCAACAATTACCTCTACTTTGTTGTACTTCCTCATACAAGGATTCCATGTGAAATAGTTTGAACTAGTAAGAAAATGATCACTTGAACTAGCCATATTAAAATATATGATAAGATGGTCTCAAAAACATGAATTGATTATCTAGATGGAAAACTCTTGACAAAATGGACAGTTAACAAAAGGAATTGAAAATAGACTCCAAATAACAAAGTTTTGTACTTTTTAAGAAATGAATAAAACGTAACAAAGGTGCCACATAGAAAAATAGAAATTGACCCGCATGGTGATGGATGCACAATTAGGTAGTTGAATTAAAAAAATGTTTTCATTCTCCTCTCTTTTCCAATAAGATCACTTATACAGATAATTTATTTTTACGTGAAGTGACCCACTTTTCCAAAACAAGTGATAATCATTTTTTCTTTGTATGGCGTGAATTATATTAACTACAGAAAAAAGGAGATTACATAAGGATTACAATAAATCATATTGATCTCTCATAGGGGAGACTAGGCCATAAAAATGTACTCACCAAAGAGGTGAGAGAGATAATTGAAAGCTAACAAAGCTTACATAAACCAAGCCTAAATCTATACAATGGCATATCTGGCCTTGAACAAAAATAACTACAAAAGTGGAACCATAAACCAGAACCATGAACATAATCAAGTAAGGGGATCTGATTCAGATCCTACCACTAGGATAGGAGCTACTAGATCTGCCGAAGTTCTATCTACTACCGATGGGATTCTAAGATGGTATTTAATCCTCGCCAGCATGCAGTCAATCCTCTCCAATCTACTATCATAGCCCTTCAGGTGCCCATGCATGTGATCTAATGATTGAAGCAAGTCCATCCGAGACTCACGATGATCTAGCAAAGTGCATCCCAATAGGAATTTCATTTTCCAATATAAGTCTATGGTTTGCATATATTTATTAGATCTTCCTCATGAATAGAGAAGCTCCACCTTAGGTGCCAAAGTCAGATAGCAGAAAGTAGTATTATTTCCACCTTTGTCACCTGAGATCTTGGAAGTCAATAATTTCACCATAGAAGGTAGTAATTCCCGCTTTCAGCTCACCTACCAGAGTTAGAACTTTCCAAAATTACATTACCTAACTAAAAACCCATGCATTCTTCCCATTATTGAGCCGACATGGTGTATAGAAATTATGAACTATCTTAATGTGTTATTGGCTACTCACCTTTGTACTATTGTTATCCTCATACCCAGTTTCAGGCTGTGGGTAATGCATCGTAGAGAAAACTATCACCCTCTTGTGTTGGGTTTCTGAGGCACAAAGGAAAATTAAACCAAACATGCATATCATTATTTCCAACCTCCTTGCCACACACTTTATGCCACAATGCAATCAACTGAGTACTTGCTCATCTTCCTGATCGATGGAGAGGTTAATACCCACCCCACATTATTTACAGTTGTTGAGGGCATGGTGACACGTCCCCCGACCTGTTGGTCAGGTGGGGTGGTGGAACCCCCCCTCACCTTGAAATTAACCCCATACGTAGTTGGAAAAGCTTCCTAATCCATCTGCCAACAAGTTGTATTCGTAGGGGAAGAAGGCAAGAAATTCCAATTTGATGCCATAGGATGAGATGACATGAAGAAATCATAATTAGCTAGTAGTCCTGTAACTTTGTTGCATGTTCATCTTATGCACATCAAGATAATAACTAAGGAATTCAATATGAGGTGCACTACTTGTTCTAACAATGATTCCAATTTCCAACTTTTAGAGACCTTATGGATATGGGATCCAGCTTTGATCTAAAATGGATTCAGCATAGCCTTTAGATCAAAAGTCTTCAAATACAGGTGAAAGTGGAATAAGGTTGAAGAGCTCGTTAAAACAAAGCCAATGGTGCAAACCGCATGCAAATCCGAGTTTGGATAAGGAAATTAGAGCTAATCAAAGATTTAGGTCAAAAGTCAATGCCTATCTCAGCAGGACAGGTGGAAACCCGGGAAAGAGTCACAAGTTCTTGATGTTGTAAGTGCAAAAGATGATGTGGCAGTCGGTTCAGACGATAGGCGATGGGGATCAAATAACAAGTGTGGAGATTGTCCTATCAAAGGAGATCAACGCATATCACGTCGAAACATGCAAGCATGTTATCTTGGAAAATAGATGCGATAAAATTATGAAAAAGGAGCTAAACTCTTTGAGTTCTGACAGAAGGGCGGTAAATGGTTTATCATGTGCCCTCAAGGAAGGAAGTGGTTTTAGACCAGGAGCACACGATTCCACTCAACGCTCGACATGTAGCCTCCCGAAAACCACTTTTTCACATGCCTTCGGAGAATTAGCAAACGTGCTAGTTGGAGTGCGAAACCGCGTGACAGCCGTCAGATCCCACAGGACAGATCAATGGTGCAGGTTGTCCGGATCAGTTGATGAGTGGGACACGATAACCATCAGATGGTTTGTTCTCAAGATCAACGCCGGGGAAAGGCCGGACAGTTGGGGTCCACCCCACGCCCGTCGGTCCTTTGGTTAATACGCTATTTTTAATGTAACATATTATTCCTTGATTAACATAATTTGTAACTATACGTGTTATATAAACACCATAACATAGAAAAGAGTTCAGAGGAGTGGATTGTGAACTGTCCAGGGGGTCTGGAGGTCAGAGTGACCAGTACGGTCGAGTGTATGCTCATTTCGACTTGAAGATTCGAGTGGAACATAGTGGTGAGATCCATTTTTGTGTTTGAGACTCTGTTTTTGAGCTCACACTTATAACAATCATTTGAAGACATAATAAAGAGGTCAACACTGGAAGCTAGGACCAGGAGACGTAGCCAGGAATTCTGGTGAACTCCTTTATCAATTTTGGTTGTGCAGATGTGTTTTATAATTGTTTTTGTGTTATTCACAATATTTTCGATCCATTGCACTAAGTAACATAGGCAACTTCACACATAGTCTGTAATACCTTTATCTATTTTAGATCAAGCTTGGAACCTACGAATCATTTTGATAATGAGTTACGAGTACCCTTCCACAAAGAGATTATTGTAACCTTGGTTTTGGGAATATTCCAAGCCCATATGTAGGCCTGTTAATTCTGTTGCCTTGTAAGTGTTGATCCCAATTGTCCTCGAATAGATGAACATTGAAATTCCTATATGATATCTGATCATGCCTCCATATCCCGTGGGACCTAGATCACCCTTAGAAACACCATCAAAATTAGGTTTCAAAAAACGGGGTAAAGGGAGATTCCAAATAGATGGACTAGTGGTAGTAATAGGAGGAGGGTCGTCAGAGGAAGGAACCGTAGGAATGGAAGGAAACCATTCACATGGACTCTTGTATTCAACGCTTGAAGCCTACCAATATTGAGCGGTCCATGTTAAAGCAAGGACCGTTTCTTTTGCATATTTTACAAAGGAGTTCCACATAGTTTCCATCGACATTGACCGACCTTTAAAAATCCTCATGTTTCTTTCTTTCTAGATGCCCTAGAGGATAAATCCAGGGGAAATGATCTAGATGCAATTGAGGATGGGGTTTTCAAAAGATTGAATCCTCCAAGTATTGAAGATGTTCTGAAGACTATCAGGAATCCTGTTATATTTGGAAAGGGAATATTAAAGCTTATTCCATAGACACCCGAATAATGTGCATAAGCTGAAAAAATGATCAAGGGTTTCAACATCCAAAAAACATAGAGGGAAGCAGGAGGGCCCCTAGAAATTTGTCTTTTGAATGCTGTACCATGTTAAAGGTTTAATTTGTAATAACATCCACAAGAATATTGAGACTTTAGGCCATAAATGATTTTTCCATATTTTAACCCAAACCTCATCAGCTTCAAATGATATGCTTCCTTGACTGAGAAAGTTACCTTGGAACCATAACCCCACCTTAACTTGTTATCTTGGTGTGACATTGGGATTCGACGTTGTTGCAGGTTGTTCCAAAAGTTTCGCTAAATCTCACCATTTGGTTTAGGATGCCAGTTCTCTGTAGGGATCCATTTACACCATTGTTGGTCCATTGGTTCCTCAACCCAATAATATTCAATTTTGAGTTGTTCGAGCTCTGCATGGTCCTCTAGATTAGGTAGTTGTTGCCTAGAATCTGCCTAGAATAAGGTCGTGCTTCCATTCTTTGCCAAAGTCTAGATCGCTGAACTAGGGGCCAACGTATTCAATCTTATCATCTATTGATGTGGGGTTGAGGTGGCATATTTGTGTGTCCATTTTCTTTTCTAGATATCCACCCCTCCTTGGAGCCACTTCCACCAAGTTTTTATCACTCATCACCTTGGCCATTATTGAGGGGTCTCGCAATCCAAGCCCTCCTTTCAATTTTGGAATTCTTATCTTGTCCTAGGCCACTAGAGGCCATTTCTTATCCAATAGTAAGCCTTCCGATAGGAAGGATCATTGAATTCTTTGCAATTTCTGAAGAATAGTTGTTAAGTTCATCATAGTGGAACATAAACACACAAGGAGAGATTTTAATATAACTTTGAGAAGGAATAATAGACCGAGCATGTTCAATAATATAAAATTCCAACTCAATAATTTCCTCTAAAATTTTGCAAGCAGATCCTCCCATACACTCCATCCGAGAGAATCATCCACTATGAGAGCTCCTAGGTATTTGGATGGTAATTTATTAATCTAGAACCCTAAGATTCTCGCTACATGCCTTTGTACAATAATAGGAGCATTGAAGAAAAAAACTAGGGACTTAATTATATTGATTTCCATACCTTAAGCCACAAAGAATAGATCTAGGATCTGGTTGAAAGCTTGTGCTTTCAACACCATTGGGATACCTAATACCATCTACCATCAACAAATTTCTGATGAGTGAGAGGCAAGTCTTCTTCGTTTAGGAAAATTCCTTTCGACTTGCGATCAGCGACAACTTCCTTGAAGAGGTGTCCCAAACCTTCAATTGTCAAAATAAAGAGGAATGGAGAGAGTGGTCCTCTTTGTTGAATCCCCCAAGTGGACTAAAATGGGGTAGATGGGGAACCATTAACCATGATCTAAAAATAAGCTAAGGAGACCGAGTTATATACCTAGTTGATTCATTTATTGAAAAATCCAAATGCCCTTAGAGTATGGGGTAGAAAATCCCATTCCAGTTTATCATAAGCTTTAGAAAAATCCAATTTAAGCATCGTACTTGGTTTCTTAGTGATTTTCAGAGAATGAATGACCTCATGAGCCACCATGATTCCATCTAGAATTTGTATCCCTTATACAAATCCTATTTGTTTAGGAGAGATAAGTTTGGGAAGGAAAGGTTTTAGCTTGTTTGCTATGATCTTGGTGATAAATTTGTATATTACGTTGCATAAGGCAACCAACCTGTATGCACTGGGATCTTTGGTCTTCTCCTTTTTTTGGAACTAGGGTTATGAATTTTACATCCAATGTTATGAGGATAGACTATGACTGTCGAGACTCAGGCCACATCCCTCCAAACCTCCTCCGCATTTATTGACCAATAATATTGGAAGAAATCTATGACAAACCCATCCAACCCAGGGGCCTTATTACGATGCATATCCTTGATGGTAGATTCAACTTCATCATAGGTTATCTGCCGAAGAAGTGTTGTGTGTTTTTCTCCTCTATTGTAAGTGATAGAATATACTTGGCGACTTGCATAATGGCCCCCGGTTTCTCCACCTCGGGCTTCAAAATAATATTTTGAAAGTATTGAATCAATTCTTGGGATATCTCCTAATGGATTTTTAGCTTACAACCATCAAGACCCTTTAAGGAAGAGGCCCTATTATGGTGTCTATGCTATAACATAGATTTAAACAATGTAAACTTTGAAACGGGAACTGATACTGTTACCCGTTTCGTAGAGATGCAAAAAAATGACCTGATTTTGAAAAGGGGTGATGCAGAATACACATGTTTTTTTAGAGCATAGTTTTTGGCACTTTAATTTTTTTCATGTGCATTACGTTTTAGAATGGTAGTGATTTTCATGCTGATTTTAAAAAGTGTGTATTCTGCATCACACCCTTTTTTTAAAAGACCTATTTTTTGACTTTAAATTTTGTAGTGTATGAAATGTAAATAATTATTTTCTAAATTTGATAGTTTTTGAAGTGGTCATTTCATTCATATTTTCTTGTTTTCTATCTTAATTTTAATTTTTTTTGTAGTGGGGTTTTTATTGTTTTTCATTTTTAAATTAGAAAGTCGATAGTTTGAATTTTAGATAATCTACATAGTTATACATCTTTAGTTAATTTTTCAATCCACATGAAATAATTGTTTCTAAAAAGCAATATTTTTTAGCAATGGACATAAAAATAACCATTTTTAACATAAATATAACAAAAAAACTAAACGTTTTGATAATTTTTTGCTAGAATTAACATGTCAAAATCACAATTTTTATACAAAAATATTAACTAAAAATGGTCAAATAGTAGTTTTTTTATGAATTTCATGTCAAAAAAATAATAATAATCACTTTTTTCTCAAAAAATAATAATTAACTTAAAAATCAATGCGAAAATCACAAATTACAAATATTGAACACATAACAACTTTAATTGATTGATTATTCTTTTCATAAAATGTCACAGTCAAAACATTGCAAAGCTTGATATCCAGGTATAACTTAAATTTAATCAACAATGTCACGTAATCCAAACTCTTCGTCCTCTAGAGTTTCATCATTGTCTTCTTCCACAATATTTTCTGCTTCCTTTTGCGCATTTTCCTCTTCTAATGGGTCTTTGATGTCTGGGCATCTCCCAATATATGTCTTTCCAAACATTCGATGTAATGGTGGTTGGGGTTCCTTTGCCTTTTTTTCCACATGTGATTCACTAAAGTCCCCTTTTTTCAACCTAATTTCTTACATTGCATCTGGAATAAATTGAAGAGCATTAATTCTTTGCTGAATGAAATTGCATTGTAATGGATCTTTCTCAATTGCAATTTCTTCCTTTTTGAAGGCAGCATGCTAGTGTTGTACCTAATTATCAAGCACAAAAAAATAATGAACTAAATTAGTACAATGACATATTAATTCAAAAAATAACATATTGAAATTCAATTCCATGTGGCAAAACTTACATGAGCCAGAAAATAAATCCAGAACCCAATCTCCTTCATTTGAACATATGTCTATAAGATATTTAATCAATAATTGTGGTTTTTGATAAATGTTAACTATCTCTCCTTTCATTTCTTTGTCTTCATATGTTAGTTTTCTCACAACAGCATCATAAGTCAGTATTTGGCTATGACTCTTTCTATCCACCCGATTAAAAATCATAGACATATGGCTATCATCTTTTTCCCAACTATCAATATGAATGGACTCACAGTCATTTATAAATTGTTGATCTTCATTGTTAAGAAGATTTGACTTTTGCCTGTAACATGAAATAGTAAAAGTTCAGTTAACTTGTACATAAATGAATTTTTCAACATTAATCAAATATACCTTTTAAACGTCTTACCATGTAAGCTGCATCCTTGAATTTGTTTTCCCCTTGAAGCTTGATAATATCATTGCCAATTGTGTGTCTGAATGAAATGTCACAAATCTCCATAATGGTGATGACGTCACTTCTACAAATCCCGCAACCACTTTATTAAAAGCTTGATAAGTATAAGGGTCACTATCATAGTAAATGTTTGAAATATTGAAACCATGGGGAATATCCGCAATAACTAGGGCATAATCCCTTTTTGGTATGAGTTTAGAAATGTCTTCACAGTCGCCTTGTATTACTTGATATTGAATAGTGTCTATCCCATTCCAAATGAAATGATTAAGAGTTGGATCAAGTTCAACATTCTTAATACGTTGCTTCCTCAGTCTTTTAATCTTTATTTTTTCAATAAAAGTCTTGAAACTGTCTGGTGCTCCATTATCTTCTTTCCTCATATTTTATCAAATAAACAAAAATATGTGTAAGTTTTAAATTAAAAATAGTACACAGATGAATAAAACTAAATGTATAAATCAAGATACCTTTTTAAATGAAAGATAAAAAGCTTTTAATGTTGATGTAGAACTTGAATCTGGATAGTTGCGTACAACATCATCCCAACTATCTTCATTCAACAATCTAACCATTTGTTCCTAAATTTTCATGTAAGCTTTGTGACTGCATAGATAAAGTAAGAAAAAGTTAATATATTGATATGTATAACAAATACTACCAAGAACAACATGTTTTATTTAAAATATAACTATAATCCTAGGAATAAGTAAAAATAATTCAGCAAACTTACTTTTGAAATTCTTCAGACATTTCTTCCAATGATAATTCCCCTGACCTCACACGAGATAATATTGTTTTGACAATTTTTTCATCTTTCACTCCTTGCATCGCCGTCCAAGGTGTGATGGTCATATCGTCTGGAAGTTGCTTTAGTTCAGGAGCTGATTTATTGTTGCTACATATCAATGGCTTAGAATTTTTGACCCTCTGGTTTTTAATGCCAATGTCTTCCCACATGCTAAAAATATCATCAGGCAACTTCAAAATATCTCCAGTTCTAAATGCCAATTGGAAAATGTTATCAACAACTCTGAATAAATCGCTATATCTGCTGTCTTTTCCACCTTTTGAATTGGTTTTCTCTTCAATTTGATAGCCTATTTCCATACAACATTCCTTTCGAAAATCTGCAGTAATATTCATCCTATCCCCACCACATTTTTCTAGGAATTCACTATGAATAAATCTAACCCTTTGGATGAAAGTCATAGACATCCTATATTCATTATCTGAATTATGATCCCATGCCACCAACTTTGCTTCTGTTTCATTTAAACCAGCATAAATGATACATTTCATTGTTTCAAAATGTGGGTTATTAGGATATTCCTTCATCAATTGTCTTTGAGCTTCAACGGAATGGTTCCCCCCAAGCACATAATAATTGTATTCAAAACATTTTGACTTATCAAATTCTTCTTTGTTGGGAACTTGAAGTGGATCAACAAGAAGCACATAACTAACCACATGAGCATATGGATTGTACCTCATCAATGTCTTCAAGTTGTGAACATGCAGATAATGTGGCTTTCTAACTTGATATTGGCATTGTCCTTCACTTGCCTTGTATGTTTGTCTGACATTTAACTGAAATGTACGACCACCATCAATTAAGTTTCTCTTTGTCAAATTCTGTCGAATGGCATTTTGTTTTGTTTTGATAATGCCATCATCTAAATCAGTTCCTGGTGTAATGATTTCTCTGCTTTCTTTTGAAGTTTCACTAGGTTCTTGATTGCTGGTAATGATTACTTCAAGATCTTCAACTCTACTTTTCTTCGTCATAACATTCTCAATAGATTTATTCTTGGGCATTGTTACTTTTGGTCTTTTACGACTTTTCTCAGTGCCAATGTCATCTTCAGTAATGGAAACATATGCTTCACTGTCAATTTCAACTTCATCGTCCTCAAAAGTAACTTGTTTACCCTTGCTAGATTTATCCATCAGAGGCTTTTCTTTTCTGATTCTTTGGATGTAATTTTGTAGCATCATCAATTACTACATTTTCCATGTTTTCCATATCTTCTTCTGACACTGAGTAAAAATGGCTGACAACTTTCATGATATCATGCTTTATGAAATGAATGCCTCCCAACCTAATTGAACAACTTTCAACAAAATTCTGCCAAACAAAATATCATATGTCAATAAAAACAAAGTTAAAAAAAATATAGCGAGAAACTTTCAAGAACGCAAAATAAAAATACAAATAACAATACTTACGATGTTTTGTGTCATCTCATTTACAATTTGTTTACACAACTTTGTAGATACCTCTCTCGTGTCATATAATGAATATGATAGTCGGTATTTAATCCTTTCATGTGACTTGGGAGCTTTTGTAAGTACGTAAACAACTTCAGCGTTTGGCACCGAACACATATCTATGACTCTTCCCATCACCTCCAAATTTTCATTATTATGGGGTATATCAATATATAGATATATATTCATATTTGTGCTTTCTCTTTCTTTCACATACCAGACTCTTGATGGAAATTTCACCTCTTTTGAATTTTTCTAGTCAGAAATTATCTTCTTATCACTTAAGGCACTTGAAATATTTGTAGCCATGAGCTCAGGTGGAGTTCGTTCACTAATGTTTTTTGAAGATGCACCTTTAAGAGTCTTTGGTCCAGAAAGATTCACATAAATTTTCCTTGATGCCATTTTCCTAAAAAATAAAAAAACATAAATTAGTAAATAAAAAAACATATGAACTTAAATTAACAACCAAAATATAACATAAATTTTTAATCTTTATAATCAGAATCGCCCAGCCACCTCTAACAGGCAAGTGGGTCGATGGGCGGGCGGGAGGTCGGGTGAGGGATGATGGGGCTAAGTGGACATCTAGGCAAGTATGGGCGAGCCTCCCTACCCACGCGCCCCCCACAACCACCAAGCAACCTGTCCCTAACCCATGCCCTCCCCTCTACCCCCTTACCCATGCGCCCCAACTCTCCACCCCTCCTGACTCTCCACCTCCCCAAAACCCCCTACCCACGCCCACACCCCTACCCTCACCCTCACTCCCCCGGCCACCACACCCCGCCCCCGCCCACACCCCTACCCTCACCCTCACCCTCACCCCTACCCTCACCCTTGTCCCCCCCGGCCACCACTACCCCCTACCCCAGCCACTCCCCTCTCCTCCCTTCACCCCCAATACCCACCCCTTGCGAGCCCCGCTCCCCGCCTCCCCTCCCTTCCTCCCCCCCCCACTCCCGCCACCCTCCACTCCCCTCGGCCCCACCTCCCCCCGGGCCGCCCCTCCGCCACCCCCACTCCCCCTCTCCTCCCCTCCCCTCCCCCTCCCCTCCCCTCCCCTCCCCTCCTCCCCGCGCCACCCCTCCCTTTCCCCCTCCCCTCCCCTCCCCTCCCCCTTGGCCGTCCCCCCCTTTCCCCCTCCTCTCTCCTCCTCCCCGTGCCACCCCTCCCCTCCCCTCCCCTCCCCCTCGGCCGCCCCCCCCTTCCCCCTCCCCTCCCCTCCTCCCCGCGCCACCCCTCCCCTCCCCCTCGGGCGCCACCCCTTCCCCCTCCCCCTCCCCCTCGGGCGCCCCCCGGCCCCCCCCCCCCCTTTCCCCCTCCTCTCCCCTCCTCCCCGCGCCACCCCTCCACTCTCCTCCCCCTCGCCCCACTTCGCTGGCCTACTCCGCCCCCGGGCAGCCCGCGGGGGCACGGCGCTGGGCGGAGGGCCTGCACGCGGCCCCCGTGCAGGCCCTCCGCCCGGCACTGCATCCTCGCGGGCCCCCGGGGGCGGAGGGTCGATTCAAGCCGTACAGGCCCTCTGCCCGGTGCCGCGCCCCCGCGGGCCTCCCGGGGGCAGAGGGCTTGCACAGTGGCCTCGTGCAGGCCCTCTGCCCGGCGCCGCGGGCCGCTCAGGGGCGGAGGAGGCCAGCGGAGCGGGGTGAATGGGAGGAGAGTGGAGGGGTGGTGCGGGGAGGAGGGGAGAGGAGGGGGAAAGGGGGGGGTGGTCGAGGGGGAGGGGGAGGGGAGGGGGTGGGGAGGGGAAAGGGGGGGGGCGGCCGAGGGGGAGGGGAGGGGTAAAGGGGGGGGGGGGGGCGGCCGAGGGGGAAGGGAGGGGGAGTGGGGGTGGCGGAGGATTGGCGCGGGGAGGGGGAGGGGAGGGGGAAAGGGGGGGTGGACGAGGGGGAGGGGGAAAGGGGGGGCGGGCCCCGGGGGGGGGGGGGGAATGGGAGGGGAGAGGGGGGGTTGGGGGAGGGCAAGGGGGGGGGGCGGCTGAGTGGGGAAGGGGAGGGGATGGGGGAGGGAAAGGGGGGGTGGGCCCCGGGTGGGGGGGAATGGGAGGGGAAAGGGGGGAGGTGGGGAAGGGAAGGGGGGAGGTGGGGCTGGGCAGGGGGGTGTTAAGGAAATACGAAGGGGTGGGGCACGAGGGGTGGTTGGGGGGGCGCATGGGTTGAGGGAGAGTGGGAAGGGACATGGGCGGCATGATGACGGCCCACCCACAGTTATTGGGTGATTAAGTTTGATCGGGCCCACCATTTTCACGATTGACATAATTGTTATTTTGGTTTGGAAAACTTATTAATTTAAATATATATATATATATATATATTCTTCATTAAATTAATATAATATGAAAAATTTGAATAGAAAAAATGAACTTACCTTTCACTTGCGATAATTGTTCGTTGAATATGTGGTTATATAGCTACTCCACAAATTCACGAGTCTGTCAACGAACTTCAGAAAACCTGGATGTGACGTGAGTAATTGTGATAATGAAATTTAATATATAAGTGAAATTAAGAAGATGTTTTTTTGTACGATTTATGTGGGATAATTTGTTTTAAAATATTATAAAGTGAATATTGTAGAATTGTTTTACAACGGATTGAATGTGGGATTAATTTGTTTTAGAATATATTATAAAAAAAAAAAAAAATTCAGTTGTTTAGTAAATATTATATGCTTTAACTATTAGAATAATTAATGTACAAGTTGTAGTTTACAATTTTAATTTTAGTGATTTATTTCATAAAAAAATTTAGTTTACGTTTTTCAATCAATTGTAGAGTAAAATAATAAAGGTAAATAAATCTAACAAA
Source organism: Pinus tabuliformis (assembly GCA_031772625.1). Lineage (NCBI taxonomy): Eukaryota > Viridiplantae > Streptophyta > Pinopsida > Pinales > Pinaceae > Pinus > Pinus tabuliformis. The sequence continues at coordinate 679,895,271 of CM062806.1, read as the reverse complement.
CTTTTGGAGGGAAATATTTTCGCGAAAATTTTTGGAGGGAAATATTTTCGCGAAATTTTTTGGAGGGAATATTTCATTCTTTAGGCTATATAATATTCTTAGGAGACTCCATTTGTATCATTCAACATCTCCTATTTGAAAGGGATGGATTGTTATGATAGTGAAGTTTCGATTTATACACCATCAACATCTTCATCGCGTAACAACTCTATTCATATTGATGAATATAGCGGGAATTCTTCCACTATGAATAGAAAGTCAATTCTTCCACTTAGTCCTGATTCTAAAGACTATGAGAGCAGCACTGATGAAAGAGGGGATGGAGAATTTCAAATTAATAAAGAGTCACAGATTCCACTTAGTCCTAATTCTAAGGACTATGAAAGCAGCAGTGATGAAGAGCATGATGGTGAAGTTCAAAAGAATGGAGTGTCACAATGTCCACTTAGTCCTAATTCTGAGGACTATGAGAGTAGCAGTTTTGAAGAGCATGATGGTGAAGTTCAAAAGAATGGAGTGTCACGGTGTCCACTTAGTCCTAATTCTGAGGACTATGAGAGCAGCAGTTTTGACGTGCATGATGGCGAATTTCAAAAGAATGGAGTGTCACGGTGTCCACTTAGTCCTAATTCTAAGGACTATGAGAGCAGCAGTGATGAAGAGTGCGATAATGAATTTCAAAAGAATGGAGTGTCAAAGTGTCCACTGTCCTAATTCTAAGGACTATGAGAGCAACAGTGATGAAGAGTGTGATAAAGAATTTCAAAAGAATAGAGTGTCAAAGTGTCCACTTAGTCCTAATTCTAAGGACTATGAGAGCAGCAGTGATGAAGAGTGTGATAATGAATTTCAAAAGAATGGAGTGTCAAAGTGTCCACTTAGTCCTAATTCTAAGGACTATGAGAGCAACAGTGATGAAGAGTGTGATAACGAATTTCAAAAGAATGGAGTGTCAAAGTGTCCACTTAGTCCTAATTCTAAGGACTATGAGAGCAGCAGTGATGAAGAGCATGATGATGAATTTCAAAAGTATGGAGTGTCACGGTGTCCAGTTAGTCCTAATTCTAAGGACTATGAAAGCAGCAGTGATGAAGCGCGGGATGATGATTTTCAAAAGATTGGAGTATCACAGTATCCTCTTAGTCCTGATTCTAAGGACTATGAAAGCAGCAGTGATGAAGGATAGGTTGATGCAGTTAGTCCTAATTCTAATGAGTATAAAGGTAGCAGTGACAAAGGACAGGATGTAGCATCTTCAATACGTAAACAACCACATTTTCAACGTAGTCCTAATTCTATGGACTATGAGAGTAGCACTGACAATGCACATGAAGAAGAATATCCATTAAACACCGACTCAAGTTTTCCATTTAGTCCGAGTTCTAAGGACTATGACAGTAGCACTGAAGAAGGGGAAGATGAAGAGTATCCTCTAAGTCAATATTTGAAAATCAGAGCTGATCATAGTGTGGATAATATTCCTCTTAATGATGATGAATATTCTTATAAAAATGATGATCCAATGATGGAGATGGTGCCAAGAAATATTGTATCGAGGAGTAGGGGTAGGCCTTTTCGTATCAATGCAAGCTATTCTAGTTATACAAGGGGTAGAGAAGAATATTTGACGAGAATAAGTTCTATCAGCGCTCTCATTTCAAGTGAATGTTGCCAAAAGAATTGCTTGAAACATATGGATTTCACATTTGCATTAGAAAGCAGGAAGAGATATTTGTCAATGAATAAAAGCATGCAAAACTCATATTTAGTTGGCTGCATGCAATCTACATTGTTAGGTTATGATTATCATATTAGGAATTTATTATTGTGTAGAAAAGCTTTCAAAATGTTTCATTCAATTGGGAATTTTCGTCTCTCAAGAATTCAAGAAAATTTGGAAAAGGATCCCACATTTTATTCAGAAGTACTTCATAAAAGACAGTTTGGGCCATTATCAAACACTGCAATGTCAAGGATGAAAGATTTCTTTTCAAAGCATGGAGAGTGTATGCCAAATAGAGAGACAATACATATTCTAGATATTTTTTCAAGACGAGAAATCTACAACTTATACAAAGAATATGCAGAAAGTGTTGAGGGACATGGCCAATTATTACATATCAATATTTTGTGAAGATATGGAAGAAAGAATTCAATAATGTCTGTATTCCTAAGAAGACAAGGATGGGGATTTGCAGTACATGTACTTCTCTTAAATAAAAAAGGGACAAATGTGAAGGCTTAGAAAGAGGTAAGCGTTCATAACTTTTACTTTTAAAATTGTATAGTCATCAACTATGAAAACATATTTCTTAGTGAATTTCTTTTATGTTGTGTAGATTTAATTGTCAAAGAACTTCAGGAGCATCACGAACAACAAACAAATGAAAGGAAGAAGTTGTACAAGCATCGAAAGAAGTGTTATGATAATCCGAATAAATATTTGGGTTTGATAATTGATGGTATGGACCATAAGAAAACATTTTTACCACATTTTGTTCACACACCCAAAAATTTACAAGAGGAAAATTTTATTCAGTTTCACTTGGTCGGTTGTATGGTCTTCAATGGGAAAATGTTGCAAGGGTGTACTTCACAGCTCCAAATATTCATAATGATGCAAATCTGACCATAACCATAATTCATGATGTGATTTCTCATTGGTCTGGTAATCTTCCTGAAGTTTTGTATCTACAATTGGACAACACTTGCCGTGAAAACAAAAATCAGGTTGTTTTTGGATATTTGAACATGCTTGTTGTATTGAGAATTTTTCAAAAGGTAAAGGTTGGTTTCCTTCTTGTTGGGCACACTCATGACCATATTGATCAGATGTTCAGTCGTTTTTCAGTCACATTGAGGAGGAAGGAAGTTGGGAGCTTGCCATCACTAATTGAATGTATTAAGAAATCATACATGCCAGAGCCTACTTTTGATGTGTTGGAAGAAACTGTTGACATGCGAAGGTTTATTCTAGGATCATATGGTGAGGGGAAATGCATTGAACAACTTAATGCTATTAGCTTCCAACATCAATTTCGTATCAAAAAAATTGATGGGAAAACACTAATATGGGGCAAGAATTTTTCAACTACTACAAAATGGGCACCGTCATCAGGTTTGCAATTTTTGAAGTTCATTCTAGATCGTCCAATATTTGCATCAAAAATATTGTTATTACAATCAGTTGGTGAAGTTCAGAATGCACGCAGACATAATACACATATAAATTATTCTGATTTCTTAGAAGAAATTAAAAAATGTATTAGATATACATATGAGTACTTTGACATTGCTGATTCAGTTTGGTGGGAGTCATTTTTCAATAATCAAAGCGATATCATTTCAACAACAAAAAATGAAGATATACCTTTGAAAAATCCATTTATTTGGCCACAAAATGTGTTGAATGAACATGAGGAAGTAAACATTGTTGAACAACAACAAAGTCAAGGTATTATTAATTCTTACCAGGCAATGGAAAGAGAGATGTATATTGGTTCCAGAAGATCTCGTGCACAACGTGAAGCCATGGAAAACCTTTATAGGGGTTCAGTACATGATATTAAGGAGGGTTGCATGATTGCAGTGCTAGCAGATAGAGATCCCAATGGCTATCCATTTTGGGTTGCTAAAGTTATAAAGGTCTTTACAGAAAATGAGGATGTTACAGGTGTTGAAGTACATTGGTATGCCACAAATACACACCCATTCAATGGTGTGTATAAGCCAGAGATGGTAGTTGACAAAAAAAATGGCGGAAAAAGAAAAAGAAAGGGTACAAATATAAATCGCCGCTGCACATACATATTACAATTGGAGGATGTTGACATACTTGTTTATGACTTTAATTTAACAAAGAGAGGAACTCTTCGCTTCAAGACGATAGAGATTCTGAAAAGGTTGTTACCAGAAGGAACAATGTTGACATGGGAGTCTGCTGAAACCAGTCGTAGATCTAGAAGACTTTTGAAACCTGGAATGTTGGGCATGCATGTGGACTCAGATGGGGCACTAGTTGATGAAAGAGAAGAATATGGAACATCTTCGTCAGCATCCAGTCACTCATCTGAAGATGTGAATTCTGATGGTGCGCAAGAAAATATGAGTGATTTTGAATAATTGTTTAAGACAATTTATATAACTGATGTATGCATCGTATATTCAAATAAAATTAATGTTTTCCATATGTTGTTAAATGAGAAGTTATGAAGCATTTTTATATGTCTTAAGTATGATAAATTTTATTGTTTAAATATCTACAATGCAATATCAAATTAGAGATATAATGTCTGTTTTATTCAGTATAGAAATAAAGACTTTGGAATTCATTTAGTGATATAATTTGTTCATAATGTCATGGTTTTTTAATTTTACAGTTGAAAAAATTTCAATTTCTTTTATATCTAGCATGTTGTGGTTGAAAACACGTTAAATTTATACTTAGGAAAGAAAAATGATATTCTACCAAAAACATTAATGTGTTTTTTCCTCAAAAATAACTTTGTTTGAGACATAAAAAAATTGGTTTTATTAGTACTTTTAAATTTTTTTGAAAATTGACCCTAAAAAAAAGATCATTCTCCCAGTATCATTACTTTAATTTTGAAGCTATATTTTGCACAAAAAATTCATAGTAAATTTCGTATTCACTGCCATTTTTAAAACATGTTCAAAATTGACACCTAAAAAATAAAAACTGTCTTCTACTCTTCGCTATGATCTCTGGCGGAACCTAGATGCCCTCACTCATGCCAAAGCCGAGAGATTTCTTGATTTTACTCTGGCCAATAAAACCAGAAAACTTAACTCTCTAAGAAACTGCAACCTCACTAGTAATTCAATTTATTCCCCTTTACATGGCCAAATGCCTTGCGCCCTTCCCAATCCTCTCTTCCGAGATACAGATAGCACGCTGGATCTACACACATCTCTGAACCGAAACTGTAGTACCTCCAGCAACTTGGCGCAGAATATCATTGTAGCATGCAAGTCGTTGGACCGGAGCAGCAGTCTCTCGAGTAGCACCATCAGCAATACGCAGAATTCTCTTAACTCTTCTGCGCAGTTCGAAGATCTCATCCCCACGCAAGAACAACCTAACATTTCTGCTGAGTGTGATGATCTCGTCCCTTCGCAGGATCATCTCAACGCATCTGCGCAGTCTAAAGCTCTCGGCCTTACGCAGAAATCTCCAGAACTCGTCTCCACGCAGCAACCTAACAAAGATTCGCTGGAGTCTTCCGGAATGGTTAAAGATTCAACCTGTAATAATTCCAGCGCCCTTCCTATGAGCTCATCTCAGCAAATAGCACTGCTGCCCACGTTGCTACATGCGGTCTCATCAAGAACACCTCAAATTCGCTTAACTCCCTTAACAAAAAGTCTATAGTAGTTAATCTTTCTCAGCTAGTGTTAGATGACAACCTAAAGCTGCTTCTTGAAAAGGGTTTAAATTTTGCATTATCCCCAGCCAAAATTCCTATTCCAGACATCATAAGTAATATTGAAGTAATTATAAAAAACAATGACCAAAATACAGCTGAGGAAATAAGACAAGATGTTTCCAGAATTCTGAGAAATGCCAGACCTCCCCCCAGCAACATATCCAAAGAAGAAGCCATAGCCCTAAACAACATTAAGAATAACAAAAACATTATAATCTTAAAAGCCGACAAAGGTAATGCCACTGTTATCATGAATAGGGCTGATTATGAACATAAAATGGAAGATCACTTAAACAATAGTGGATGTTATAGAGTTTTGAACAAAGACCCTAGCAGCAAAATTCTTCGCCAAGTAAGCAAAAAAATTAAAAGCTCCTCTCTTGATGCCACCATTAAGAAAAGATTAATTCCTAACAATTCCATTATCCCTAGAATTTACGGAGTACCTAAAATCCATAAAACTGGTGTCCCTTTAAGACCTATAGTAAACACTATAGGATCTCCCACTTATTGGTTAGCTAAATATCTAGCGAGCAAACTTAGACCTTTATCCGGTAATACTCCCTCTTACATCAAAGATTCCGCTTCCTTCATAGAATGGATTAAAAACCTAGAATTTAATGACAATGACCTAATGGTTAGCTTTGACGTGGTGTCTCTCTACACTATGATTCCGGTGGATGAAGCCTTGGAAGTTTTGAAGAAAATCACAGACCTTGAAACAGTGGAACTTATAAGTATTTGTCTTAAATCTTCATACTTCAGTTTTAAGGGAAAAATTTATGAGCAAACTCATGGGGTTGCAATGGGTTCCCCATTATCACCATTGATTGCCAATCTTTACATGGAACACTTTGAGCAAATGGCCCTTAAGTCTTTCCCCTTTACCCCTGAAGAACGGAAGCGATATGTAGATGACATCTTTGCTAAATGGAGCCATGGTTTGGCTAAGCTGAAGGAATTTTTATCTCATATAAACAGCCTCTCTAAACACATAAAATTCACCATTGAAATTGAAAAAGACAACCAGCTCCCCTTCTTAGATGTCCTCCTTACCAAGAAAAATGGTAAACTCAGCCACCAGGTCTTCAGAAAGCAGACTCACACTGACAGGTATCTTCATGCAAACTCCCACCACCATCCTAAACAAAAAATTGGTGTCATCAAAACCCTAACCACCAGAGCCTCCAGAATCTCTGACCCGGAACATTTAGAAGAAGAACTTGTCCATCTCCATGAAGTCTTTTTAAACAATGGCTATCAAAACCACACTATCCATAAAATAATTAAAGACTCCATTACCAATAAACAAATAAGAAAAACTTGTGATAACCCTAGAATCTCCTTACCCTATATTAAAGGAATCACTGATAAAATTGCCAGAGTTCTTGCTAAACATAACATTATGGTTGCCTTCACGCCCCCTAACACCATAAAAAACATGCTTGAATCTGCTAAAGACGCTATAGACCCAAACAATCACAAAGGTGTGTATTCAATTCCCTGTTCTTGCGGTAAAGTTTATATAGGGGAAACAGGGAGATCCTTTGGTATAAGATTAAAAGAACACATTAATGATATTTCTAGAAATAGGTCGGATAAATCAGGTCTTGCTGAGCATGCTTGTTCCTCTTCTCACTATATATGTATGGAACAAGCTAAATTGATCCATAAGGAAGACCACTATTTAAAAAGAAGAATTAAAGAGGCAATAGAAATTGAGAAATCCTCTAATAACATGAATAGGGATGATGGTCTTAAACTAAGTAGTACCTGGAAGCCCTTATTAAATAAAATGAAAAAATAAAACTTAAACTAATCCAATTCAACCTTATGACTACAGTTGACAATTCATAATTTATTTAATTAATTATATAATTAATGCATATAATAATTTCTTCTTCTTAAATCATTTCTATGCAAAGATCTCACGTATACAACATATCACATAATTTTAAATAACATATAATATAATATATTTATGAAATTAATTAATTTACTAATTTAATCCAATTTTTATTAATTTTATTTTCTTCCATTAAAATTATTTCAAAACAAACAACTCATTTATATTACATCTCACATAATTTGAAAAAACAAAATAAATAAATTAATAAATAAATAAAAAATCAATTAGTTATATATAAGTTTTTAAATAAAAATTGTTTATTAATTGCAATTTAATAAAATAAATAATAATAAGAATAATAATAAATAAATAAATAGATGGTAAATAATAAATAAAAGAAAAAAATAAATAAATAAATAAATAGTTTATTAAAATAAAATAAATAATAAAATAATAAACCAAAATAAATAATATTTTATTGCAATTTAATAAAATTAATTCATTAAATTTATTATTAATTTAATAACTGATTATTTGATTATTTATTTATTTGATTAATTTATTAAAACTAATCCAATTCAACTCTAGGTCTACTTTTGACAATTCATAATTTACTTAATTCACTATATAAATTAATGCATATAATAATTTCTTCTTCTTAATATAATATCCTTATGAAATTAATTAATTTATTAATTTAATCCAATTTTTATTAATTTAATTTTCTCCCATTAAAATTATTTCAAACAAACAATTCATAATAAATAATAAATTTATTTTATTACAATTTAATAAAATAAAATAAATAATAATAATAATAGTAATAAATAAATGGAATATAATAAATAGAAGAAAAATAAATAAATAAACAAAAAAAAATAATTTTAATTTATTAATTTAACTTAATCCATAATTTATGCTAGTTTTAATTTTCTTCATTTGCAATTATTTCAAAACAAATATCATTATTAGAAATAACATAAAAAAATATTTACTTATAAAGTCTTTTAAATAAAACTTATTTATTAACTTATTTGAATCTTGAAATTTAAAATAAAATAAATATATAAATATATTTAATAAAAAAAAAAAAAAAAATTAAAAAAAAAAAATTTAATTAAAATTAAATTGAATTAATTAATAATTAATTAATTTCATATATGTAAATCTTCCAGCCGACATCATATGCCAAGAGATATCTTTCTTTTCCTCTATTAATAGCCTTCTTCCTCGACTCTCTCTTCTCATAATTCAGATCTCATTGCCCTGATGATGGACTCACCTAGTTAGTCCGAAACGTCGGTTTCTTAAATCTCTCACAGGTTTTTCCATTAACAAAAAAATAAAAACATCGTTCCAGTATACACACTTTTCGTTTTAGCACCTTTTTTGATGTTTTTGGGGTTTTTTGGCCAGAGTTCCCGTTTTGAGTTTATAGTTCCCGTTTCAAAGTTTACATTGTTTTTATGGAAGAAAGTGGTGTTTTCGCCCCTCCTTCAACCACTGATTCCGAGATTTTTTCTTCCACATAACTTCTTCCTACTTCCTAATTATGACACTCTTTCATGTCCTAGAGAGTCTTTGGGTTTTCTTTAATCAAGTCCTTCGAGCATCCATACAAAATGGCCTCTTGCTGTATCTCTACCATTTTGAGCTCCAACTTCCGCTTTTCCTCTAGAATGTCGCCAATTGTCCCTTATTCCATTTCTTTAATTTCCATTTGATGGGTTTCATCTTTTTAGATAAAGAAAACATGGTTGAGATGTCAATATTTCCTATCTCCTCCCACAACTTCTGGATATTTGAGAGAAAATTCGGGTGTTAAAGCCAAAACTTCTCGAATCTAAATGTATGATTATGTTGGTGAGCCTCTATATCAAGATTAAGGCATATATTCTAATTCATCTAGCATCTATAGATTGATTTTCAAACCCCGTCGTTTCTCCTCCTTATGTAGTTTACTTAATTCTTTCAATGATTGCGCTTGGACCCCCAAGGGACCAGATCCTGAACTCGACTTGACTACTATATGTTTATATTTCAGATTTAGACGTCCTAAAAGACAAACTTTATGCTATGGTAGAGTGAATGGATCCTTTCCTTTCCAAGATTTCGCTATTTCTGGTAGGTTGAGAGCATCTAGGTCCAAATCCATTTCTGCCACCTGGTATTACAATGGTTTAACCCCTCAGGTAAAGAATGGATCACAAATGGAGAGAAAAAGTGGTTGGGCAGAGGAATCGAGATTCTTTTTTATCTTAAGGCACAAGGTTTACCAGTGGTTGCGTGGGTGGAGCCACTGCATATTGGGGAGTTTCCAAAGTGGAGGAGACTTTCGCAAAATATTTCATTTCAATGTTCCTTTCTTGACCTGAGGTAGGATTGTCAATATTATTCAACAATTCAAATAGATAAAATAGGTTTGTAGGAATTTCCTTCTTCTCCATTGTGTTCTAGCATGGGGGGGGGGGGGGGAGTCTTAGGGTTACAATGACCCCTCTCTACTACCGTTAACCCATCACTGGCTTAAGATGATGTCGATTTTGGTTTTTTTTTGTTTAACTAGTGGGAAGTCCTAACATAAATGCTTGTATGTGTGACACCTTCTGCACCCAAAAGAAATGTGCTCGTAGTTGAGCATTTGCTTCCACGACTCGTCCTAGAAATACATATCGATTAATTCTAGAAGGGGCTCAAATATATTCATGTACACGTATATGTGGGCATAGGAGATATATCACACTTGTTTGGTTGCATCTAATGCTTTGAAATAATTCCCTAGGGCATTTCCTATTCCAGATAATGTTTCCTCTTCCCAAAACTCTCTCAACAGTGAATACATATGAATCCACAGTAGGGTGACTATCAAATCTTCCTTATTTGGGTTGAAATTCTCAGTTCGAAATATGAGATAAAGCCCAACATAATTAAAAAAGTATGCTCCATTCTCAAACACTCTATCTTGATCTTTTAAGCTAGAAAAAATGATGGTAAAAAACCCCTGGCACCAAGTTCTAATTTAATTTGACCCTTTGGCTTCCATTGGTTCTAAATCAAATGGGTTAGGGATTTTTTAGTAGGCCATATCCCCACGAATTTCCCTATGCATGTATTGAATATATTCCCTAATCCAAGTAGACCAGACTTCGAATTTAGGGTCAAGGACTACCTTTGGAAAGTAGCTACGCTATCTCCATTTCTTAGCATGGTTGACACATAGCTTCAAGTCCCGTTGATCAAGATTCAGAGTTGGCCAAGATGAATTTTGATTTGAGGCCTTATGCTTCTTAGATGCTCATCCATCCACTACAGTATGGGTCTAGGAGGGAGAACCACTCCCTCTAGTGGCATGCACCATAGGAAGAGAGGTTTAAGAAAATAAAATTGTTGCAACATTATGGTTTTCATATTACGTGATAATCACATTTACAATAAAGTTATTTTATAAATTAAAGTTGCATGCAATAAGTAATTATATTAAAAGTTCTTTTATAGTGGTTCACTTTTTTAATTTAAATGAAATGCATTTTATAATAAAATTATGTGACGACCTAAACTTATATGAACAAATTAAAATAATAACTTAATGAAATTGAATATTTGAGTTTAAGAAATTATTTAATAAAGTAGTTTCAACCAAGTAAGCTAATGAAAAATATAAAACAAATGTTACCGAGAAGGCTTTTCTTTTTTTCCTTTACTCTATGCCTTGAAGTGTGTGCTTCGTCCAAAACTCTTTTCCTTAAAGAAATATTTACACTATTGCACTAAAAAAAATAAGAAACTTTACAAGATCAAGGTTAGATCTTGATTAACCTACATGGAAATTGCAACTTTTCTCTTTGTTTCTAATCTGTTGAGATCACATAAAGTGAATAGTAAAGAGAATACACATAAAGGAAACATTTTTCACTCTGTTTTTTATTTGTTGAAATTTCATAGAGCACAAGACAAAGAGCATATGCAGATTGGAAAGAGTAGTGAATAGGGAATATAAACATAAAAATCAAAGCATTAACATAACATATAAAAAAAATTCAAAACTGTAATTAAACTTTATACGTTCATATTTGATAAAAATGATCATATTTTTGGAAAATGGTAACCTTTTTAAGTGAAATAAAAAGTATTTCCAACTAAAAGTAGTGCTTTGACCACAATGGAATAAATTTCTCAAATGCATGCAGTGAAAAAAGTTTAGGATCTTGATCAATAACGAGAATGAGTCTTTATATAGGCTTTCATACCATCTTCAACAAAACATGGTGTTTTCACAAAAAATGAACAAATCAAGCACTTTCTCACATAAATAGATCAAATATTAGTACATTGATGCATTACATGGTTAAAACCATCAAAGTGGGAAACAATTCATTACTCCAACTAGCATGATCATGTGAGGCAATATATTAATGCAAACTAAATGTTTTTACATGAGATTTTTCACAATCAATCATTGGTAAATGACTTTCCATGTTATTCAAACAGAGATCATGGACAAATTAGATGATAGTCCATATATTAATATGGTTGTTACTATTGGGGATAATATGAACCATCATATCACTTTATGTATAAAACATGTCGTGACCATCAGATTTTGTCACTACAAATGCATACTAAAGAAACACACTTCACCTAAAACCACATAATTTAGACCAAGTTGAATTTAACTAGCTCCCAAGTGTATACATATTTTAACAAATGTAATATACATGGGAGTCAACTAAAAGAAAGATTTATTGGAAGACCTAACACAGAAAATTACTTGTATATGCAATAGAGAACTTGTTATAAAATTTAGCTAAGTTCGGTCTTCATAATTGATATTGTATCTATGTCACTGTATATTTATGTAAAAGATCAAAAAGAAAAAGAGGAAATATTATTTTTCAAGCATGGGTTTCATGCTCAAATTATTTGGTCAACTAGGTCAAGCATGTTATTCATGCTTCTAAGGTTTATTGAGTCAAAATAATATTTTGCATGAGAATTTATTGACCTTGAATCAAGTCTCATTTGGACTTTGAAGAGATTTTTTTTTTTTTTTTTTGAGTCATAAATGTAATTTTTGTGTCTCCAAGACCAAGTCGGCCCTGCCTCCCCAAGTCGACCTAGAAAGGGGTAATTCAACCTCTTGGATGTGCATATATAGAGACAATTCAACCTCATTTGCAACACCAATCAAGCAAGTTCGATCTCCAAGAGAAGAAGTGTGAAATTCAAGAGAAGGAGTTGGAAGCAAGAGAGAGAAAGAAGAAAGGAAAATCGAGTTTTTTGCACTAGAATCTGCCCTAAAATTCTCACATGTGTGAAATTTCTAAAGCTACTGCAGGGTCAAAGTTGTAGATCTACTATAGGTTTGAAATTCTAAAGCTGGGGTTGAAATTCTGAAGTTGCAAGCTGTAATTTTGTTGCTAGAACTGACTTGGAAGGTGTTGACTTGAGTTGACTTTATCTTGCTGGAAGAGCTTGGGAGGATGGATGACTTAGGTATTTTTTTTGGGTCTTGGATTCCTCATTTGGTCTTATTCTATAAGAAGAGAAGAATTTTCTGGGTTTTCCCCTTGGAGGGGTTTTTCCTTGGCTCAGAGCCTGCATCATGTGTTCATTGTCTATTTGTGATCTTCATTGTTTATGGTTTGGGTAAATTTTTGATGAACAAAACATAATAAAGTAATAAGAATCCAACATAACTTCAAAAGAAATTATCAAGAGAAATCACCTTGACTGTCTTTCCCACGCCCCCCCCCCCCCCCCCCCCCCCCCCACCCTTGATTTATCAACTGAACAAGAGTGTAGATTTGGAATTAAATAATAAAGCATACACATTACCAAAGGGAAGGACTGGGTTGGAGGAAAGACAAAATAATTCATAGGGTACATATTGTGGGAGGAACAATGCATAAAAGAAGATGACCACGTGAACAAATCTAAAGTGATAGAGAAAAGGGGAAGGGATATATTAATTGTCATAGTGACTAGAATATAAATAATGAAGTAGATAGATATGATAAATTGTATGAGAGAGAGAAGATAAAAAGGGATAGACAAGAGGAAATAGAGGAAACAATTGATATTTTGAGAGCTCATAAGAGACTAAAGTTTTATAATATATGCAAATATATCAATGGAATCTAATTTGTACCTTTAATCTATATGTCACTAGTTTTAAATGCAATTGGGCGACTATTAGTTGTTTTAGCATCAGTTTGTGCCTCTAATTTATTTGCAAGTAGTTGTATATATTTGAGGAAGTTTGGGAGACCAAATTGGGTTGAATCATTCTATTAAAGTGAGGTTGGGATTTTGGAGAAATTAATTCAAAAGAATAATAGATAGAGGTTGTGTGAGTGAAGAAATGATCTAAAGAGGACGTAGAATGATAGTGAATAGATAAGTGGAAGCACTAAGGAGTCAAATAAAATAAATGAGAAATACATAAAGAAGAAAATATAAACAACCAATTGAATCATACTTAAAATAAGAAAAAGGTATTATGGGGATAATTTCAAAACTACTAAAATGCATAAACTCAAAAAAAAATATTCATTGATATGGTGGAAGCTTGTAAGTGGAAGAGTTGATAGATTAGATTAGTAAGACAAATATGTATTTTGAATTTGAGAAAATGAAAGAATCTCATAAAGTGATATTCACAAGTATTTAACTGAAGGTGGATGTTATCACTTGGTGGGACTATATGCAAGAAGCAAATTTAGAAGGGAAATGGAAATATTCAAAGTTGGAGTAAAATGGTGTTGAATTTGAGGGGGATTTTTTGTAATAATGATATCATCTACATAAATGACGAGTGAAATGATATGATTACCAATGCTTTTAATGTATAGATTGGAATTTGAAGGACTCTATTGGAATACATATTCATCCAAGTACTTGTCAATCTTAATGTGACATGCTTGAGGTTCCTACCTTAGTCCATATATATCCTTTCCGAGTCTACAAACAATATGATATTTCCCTAGAACATCAAATCCCTATGGTTGATACCTGTATACCTCTTTCTACAAAAATACATTAAGAAAGTCACGCTTCATGTCTATCTGATGAACCTTCTAGCCAAATTACTTTTCCATGGATAGAACTAATCTAATGGCCCTCATTTTTTTGTAGGGTAAAGGTCTCCTCCTAGTCAATTCCTTCTCACTGAGAGAATCCTATTGCCACCAATCATGCCTTATACTTGTAAAGTTGACCATTCACATTGTATTTGACATTATACACCCATTTGCAACTCACTGGTGAAAGAGCTATGAGATCCCAAGTTTGATTTTCATCAACCTTTCTTGCTCAACTGCTATGCAATACTCCCATTCAAGCTTTCTATTTTCTTCCTCAAACATATGTGGCTTCATATATTTCATGAAAATTGGATATTAAAGAAAATATGACCATATTCAGTGTCTTTCTCTTATTTCTTGATGACGATCCCTTGATCGTTTCATCTATTCAAACATATTGAATGATGTTTCACTTTCACTTTGGTCATTTCTCAAGCTATTCCCCATAGAGTCTATCACCATGATTTGGGTGACCTATACTTGTACCAACATCATGAAAATTAGACTGAAAACTCTTCATGCTTAGAATCATCCTTTTAGGGGGAGCTACCTAAAGCTTGATACCTAAATCCTGAACTAAAACAAGGTGCTTTTTTTGAATTTTAATCTTTGAAGAAGTATAGAAAGGCCCATCTTTCTAATTAATTACAACATCTCTACTAAAGCTTGACTAGTTGGCATTATAATCAAATAATATGTAGGATTTATGACTAACATGGTACCATGTGATTGTCAATTTCTTTCTCTTTAGGTCTAAGTTGATTTTATTCTCATCTAGAACTTAGGAAAAATTTGTAGAACCAATCACCTTAAGATGACTAATTATGGGCTTCCTTTTTGACATGCTTCCTCTAGAGTCTTTTACTTCACCACTATCATTGGAGATCTATTGAAAAGTTATACTATTGTGAACACTACGTTAGCTTAAAACCTATTTGGAACACAATTTTTATGCATTTTCACCTAGCCTTCTCTATTACGGTCCTACTCTACCCCCTTAGGATATTTTATTAATGTATGGGGCCACCTTCTTGAATAAGTCCTAGTGAATAGTTAGCTAATAGTTATTCATTGTAAAAAGGGTCATCTTTATTAATAAGACTCAAATTAGTTAATAGGCCCTCATTATAAGTGAACATGTGATAGCTAAGGCTCCATATATATATATATATATATATATATATATCTATATATATATATATATATATATGATGATGATGATGATGATGATGATGATTAACGTCTACTAAGACCAATGCAGTCTATTAGACCTTGAAAAAAAAATATAATTGTGATTCTTAAAAATCTTATTTCTATGATAAAAAGAAGGGAAATAAGTGCTCCAAGATCAATATAGTTGGGATGACTTTGGGGTCTTCTTAGCTCCTAAGACTTATCTCTTAATAAGAGATAAAGAAGCTGGTGATATAATTAAGCACAAGGGTCCTACTAAAAACGTAGTAACAGCTGAATGGTTTGAGTCACAATTGGAAACTTGTCAAGAAGATTGGAAGTGTGGCAGATGTCAGGGAAATGAGATCAGATGTGAGTAAGAGCCATGAAATCTAAGAGGAAGTGTTTTTCATTTTCCACCCTCTTAGTATCACAAATTTGACAGATTGTATCGTCCCAGGGAGTTTTGGGAGTAGACCACTGCCTGATTTCACCCCAAAGCTCACGAGAATTAGTTCTAATCCTAGTGATGCTCATTTTTTTCTTAGTGCTAGTCAAAACAAAGAGATAATTTTGGTTATCAAGGGTGGGGTTGATCACCTCCTTATAATATATAAGCTTCCTTTTTCCCTCCAACTCTTTATCATCCCACAATTTATCCTTAAATTTGGAGGTAATAATATCTTTGACACTATCCTTGCTTCCCAGGATGATCTCCTCCTTTATCCCCCAGTGGTTGAGCCAAGACTGGGCATCCTTATGGAACCCACACTTAAGGTGGAGGTGGGGGTTTTAACTAAAGGTAGAGAGAGTGTGTGTATAAGATTATGTAATGTTTTTTTCAAGAATTTTTATTGTATTTGGAGCTTTGCTCTTTGAGGTTTCCCCCTTGAAGAGGGAAGTGAACATTGCTTTCTATTTTTTGTTATACACATCTTTCTTAGGGTTTATCTATTTTCTCTTGTACTCTTGGGTTTTGCACTATATTTTATGTGACTACTCATTCATTAGAAATAATTTGACAGTAAAGTAAAAGGAAAACATGCTTGGATCATGCCTCCTCTATAAGAAGGGGATCTTAAATATGGAATCTAATGTCACTATCCATTTCACTTATCGAAATCTCAAATGTCATGGATTCCTAGGAATGGAAAACACATAAACATCTAGACAAGTGAAGTCATGGAAAGGTTCTCTTTAGGACCATTTCCTTATATTTCTCCCTTGTGAGAATGGCTAGCTTGGGAAGGAAAGACTACAATATTTCTAGCTAGATGAATGGTTATCATTGGAAAGGGTGGTCTCTAGGTGAGCTACCTGCTAATTTGCATCTAATAGCTTGAAACTTGTTATCTTCTCTCTTAGGTTACATCCTTAGACATATTCTATATGAATATGTCCATAGTTGGGGTATGTTTGCATACTCTACTAATTAGAGCTATGATGCTTTTCTCTATTCGGATGGTTTCCTTCCCAAAGTAGTTATATGGGGTAGAATTTGGAACCTAGATGGCTTGCCAAAATAAACATGTTCTGTTGTATTTTGGCACACAATAATATTATAATAACTAAAAATATATGGAAACAAAGAAAATTCAAACCATAAAGGTGCTCATTATGTCCAAAACATGTTAGATCCATCAACCATTTATTTTTAGAATATCAAATTCGCAGATCTTGTTTGGGAGTTTGCACTACATGGGATAGCCCACACGCTGGTGTCGTTGTGCTCTCTTAAATTTTTCTTTGAATCATAGGAGAAAACCTACATTTTGTATTTTAGTGGGATGCCCATATTATGAGGGTGTGGGTAGCTTTTCCAAAATTCCTGCATTGGAAGATTTTGTTGGCCAAAAACAAAGTCATTTTTGAGGAGGAGTGCTCTAGAACTCATGAGATAGCTTCTAAGGATTGATACTTACTATTTGAACATTTGAATGCTAATCCATTGTTTCATTTATCCTTTCAGTAGATTGATATATCATAACAAAATTGGATGGGTTATTTTAAGCTTAAAAAGGGAACTCCTCGCTTTGATACAAAAGTCACTAGCTGGCATCTAAGAATGGAACCAAATGAGTTTTCTCAATAGATTTCATCATAGGATGTGCATATTATGTGTTTCACATAGCTTCAAAGTGTAACCCTAGTGTGGCAAGTGTATGGGGGTGATTCTTTGCCCCAAGGGACAATTAAAACTAAGATATGCATGGTGTTGGGAACATTGTCAAATAACGAGGTTGAATCTTACGCATTAGATAATAGATCAATATGAGTCTCACTATTAAATTTGCAAAAGCTAATAATATTTGAAGATTCACAAATTATTATTCACAATATGAAGCTAGACACCTCACCCTCATACTAAAAATTATACTCAATACTCAAAAGAATATGGACCTTGATGTAGAACTTAGAAAACACATTGGTTTACCATGTTTTAAGAAAAAACAATATGGAGGTGGATCAAATGGAAAACATGGGAACCACCATGGAAATGGGTGCATTAAGGGTGAATGAAATGGAAGTGCATGTTTACATCCTTTAACTTGGTGTCACTTTCTATGTGGAGATACAAGAGCATGGTTTGTGTGCTCAAGGCATGTGGATGCATGCATGCCAATGATAAGAAGGGTAATTGTTATAAGTTGAATATAGAAGATGGTTCATTCCTCTTCTTAGACTACATGTGATAGGGGTATTGAGAAAATATGGAGGGCATGGGGAATTAATTATGCCACAATGACATTTAGAAGTGGACTTTACTAGTATTAGGTATAACATGTGCTTGGAATGTGAGTAATGTATGGAAGTGACATATCAGGCATGAGGCCTTTGTAGCCCCTCATACAAATGATGACATATTGTTGAGTGTTGGCTCTATTGTACCACTGGGAACAAGGGATATTTGGAATCAATTTAATCCGTAGGAAGCATACCACAAAGGGTAGAGAAATGACGTCAATAGCATTATCATGGATTTGTTGTGCAATGAAAATATTCTTATGAGTTAATTCATTCCCTAGATATCCAAATTGTGTGAGGTGGAGAGTTTATAGAAAATGGGAACGTCACTCCACCCTAAGTCTAGCTCAATAAAAAGGTAGGACATGGGAAAGGAACTTCCATTCTAATGGCCAAAACATCGTGTGGATTCTATTTAACAATTAAGAGGGTTTCATAGTGAGTGAAGGAAACTACATTGTAAAAGAATTTTTGAAACAAAAATAAAGGTTGGATCAATGTGATGATTGTAAGACCCTCCTCCCACATCTACCCAAGTAACTGACCAACTGGGGTAACCATGTGACTAGAAGTTACTATGATATGATTTGAATCCCTATGTGTCAGTTAAGGAAGTGGAATTGGTGGAACACATCACACAAACCTTCCACATCAGCAACATAACTCCCAGGAGCCATCCCAACCACTTAGGTAACTAACCCCTGAGACCAACTAAAGTTTTAATGCATAAAAACCATGGACGCTCCCTTGATATGGACAAGGGTGCATCTGGGAGGCTCTAGATTCTCCCACAACAAGGGCATGGGTGCCTCTAGAGACCTTTTTCCCCAGTTTTGTGCCTACATATATGGAATTTGTGCCACTTTTTTAGGCCCAGGTTGTAGGGCACTGCCCAAAACTCAATAACACCTTGATGAATGAAATTTCGCAGCAGAAAAAAGATACACTCTCAAAAACATCAACAAGGACTATATTGGACCCCTACTAGCCATGGAAAGCATTTCGTCAAACATGTCACAGATATGTAATCTATAGGTTCAAACAATAAATCTTAACATAGGGGTCTCATACTTATCCGAGAATTGCTAAGAAGCATTGTTCCCTTATATAATTAGTTGCATTATAATCTATTAGGTCATAGATACATTGTTCATTCATTTACAAATCAAAACATGAGAAGAGATATACATTATCACTGTCGCAATACATGCTTATAAACAACATAATAAAAACAAAAATATCAAGGATACATCATCCATAGAATCCACAGATAAACCAATGTATTTACACATAAGATACCAAGGAAACAAAATCTTATTAATGATTGCAAAAACCAACCCGATATGGGACTACCAAATTCCACCCGACCATAGATTGGTTGAGTCAAGTCTCTCTTCAGCTAATCACCCCCATGCCATATTCCAAGAATGAATGTGGGCCTCAAACCAAAAGAACCAACCAGGGCATCCCAAGGATAAAACACCTCACCCTCATCAACGGAAACCATAATTTATTACAATCCACACCATATCTCTAGGCCAAAACAATAAACATGTAATAACATGCTTTACCATGATCTCCACCAGATCACTAGGCCAAAAAAGCATGGATTCCACCATATTTCTCCACTGACACCATGAGGAATTTTCCTATCTCCTAGTCTCTATGCTTTACCACAATTCACAATCTGATCCAGGGATCGCTAGGCCATAAACAAGACACCAGTCTCCAGGCTTTACCGCAATCCATCCCAGATCACTAGGCCCTAACCAAGACTCCACTCTATAGGCTTTACCGTACACCCATCCTGAGATTAGTAGGCTTGATGAAGAACACCCACCTTTAGGCTTTATCGTATATCTCGCCATTAACCGATTGAGGATTCCTATACCCACCGAGGCACACAATACCTGGCTTTACTGCAACCCAGAGTCCGGTTCCGGGGTCACTAGGCCAATGGATTTACCACAATCCACATTCTGATTTAGGGATCACTAGTCCATGTGTTATTTCTTTCGGAGATCCACCTCACCCAGCTCAAATCAATCCATCAATCCAGCTCAACCAAAAAATGAGAACCCCATCACACCATGGCTATCTGGAAATGGAAAGGACAGGCTGAAATCACTTTCGCACCTGGAAAAGCCCATGCCATGACAACAAAGAACCACATTGAATACCATGCGTGCCAAATCTAGCAAGGAAAACACACATTCAAATCGACACCTACAAATAATATTATTGTAGTTGCTTGATCCTGCTCTTCCTTGCTTGCTCCTTCCTTCCTCTTACCTTCTTTTCCTTTCTTGATCCAACGTTGAGCAAAATCTTGAGCCAAAAGCTTGCCAACTGATCCTCAAAATCCTTTTTATTAATGAGGCCTCTATTTTCTTCATTTTCCATTATTTTCCTTCAATTTCCTCCTCACATGAAACCTGTGACCTTTCACCTTCCTTTTCCCCTATTTTCATTTATTTTCATAAATAAAATTCCAATAA
The DNA here is from genome assembly GCA_031772625.1 of Pinus tabuliformis. NCBI lineage: Eukaryota > Viridiplantae > Streptophyta > Pinopsida > Pinales > Pinaceae > Pinus > Pinus tabuliformis. Next base: position 679,874,477 of record CM062806.1, on the reverse strand, counting down.
ATACCTCATGCCTTTCCAAAGCGTTTCCCAATTTCCTTTAGCCATAATAACCAAAATGAACACCCACTAGGATGTTTTGTCCAACATTCAACTTGGAATACTTGTCCCATGACCGTGGTCTTATATTTTTTTACATGAATTTTTAACTAGGGTTGTTACAAAACCCTCCCCCTTGGGGGAACATCGTTCTCGATGTTCAATGAAACTTACAAATAAGAAAACCGATAAAATCAAAACATACTACCCATGGAGCTTTATAACATAGCTTGTTGTAGTATTTACAATGACCATATGCTAAAACATGACAAACATACCGTTTACTGGAGCTTTATAACACAACTCATTACAATATTTACAATAATAACCACATATACACACATACACATTTGCTTCACCCAACAAATAATCATACTGTCTATGGAGCTTTATAAATCCAACTCGATACAATATTTACAATAATACACACATATACACATATGCACATTTTCTCAACCAACAAATAAAAGGATACGATGCCTACATCCACAACAAGGGAATCTAGAGGCTCACACCTCCACCCTCAAAGTAATACCAGGATTCACCTCCTTCCTAGGAAGTCTAGAATCCACTGTCAAATTCAAAGTTGCATCCAATGTCCAGCAATACAATCCTGTGCCACTTGTCCTCTCAGTGAACAGTTACCGACTCATTGTTTCAAGGCCCACTCCCAATGTGCATATGATTCCATATGGCAATGATAATGACCAAAAACAATCCATCCCCGACCTTCCCTTCTCTGCTACACAGTCCCTCGGGAAATATGGTTACCCCTTTCATGCAGTCACTCACCTTCCAATTTCCTCGACATCCCTTATCTCAGGTGATCCATCCCTTGGAAAGGATTCCTCACATCAAAAGGCCAAACAACTAAGACATATACCTGCCTCAAAACCATCATACTGGTCATAGCATGTTCATGGAAATCAATGGACACTATTGGGTACTAGTATCCCATAATGGCCCTGCTCCTAAAGTTCTTTATCATCATGCTGATGCATGTTCCAATTCCTTTCACTGACACTGCTAATTCTTGTAGTCTGTTTCAACCACCTAACTGGGAATTTTTGTTCTTCTTGTACTAAGCACAAAACTTCCATTAGATTTAAAATAAACTGAAACAAATTCACATCACACCTCATTGGTATCTCATCAGTAAGGTACACTTGCAATCCTGTTTACTTCCTGTCACAACAATTCAAACTAACCGTCTGATCAAATCATCATGAATAAAAATATCACACCTAGTTAGCTTAAACTCAACCATCATAAATTAAAATCATGAATTACATGAAATCATCATAAACCATAATCATAAATAACATGCAACCATCATAAGTGAGAATCATAAATCACATGCATGATAAAACTGAAATAAAATACCGATACTTATCCTTCATTGATCCTTACTTCTGACTTTGTTCTTTATGTACACACATCGGATCGATTACCACACCCGACAAACACCCAATTCCTTCTCTTGAACCATGTACACATATACATAGTGTGCATCACACACATACAACCACACATGACATACAACACCATGCAATACATGCACCTACACTTGGCATACCACACATATACCTACATCCAATGTACAACACAACACAATACATACACCTACACACGATGTACAACACAACACAAATATGTACAAAAAGTACAACACAATGAATACATATGTCACGATACCATGACTACTCAACGCACATACATAGTACCACATGCCCGCAACACAACATGTATGACATGCACACAATAACACATGTACACTAGTACCATATGTACAAATGTACACAGTACCACCTGTATAAACCACCACCTACACAATGTGTGCACAACATCACATGTACATGACACCACCTGCACAACATGTACACAATGCCACATGTACATTGTACCATTTGTACACAACACTAGACGTACACAACACCACATGCACATGCACACAAGACCATATGTATCCAACACCATATGCACGACAAGTACACAACACCACTTGCACACAACACCATGGGAAAATAGCACCAGAAGTACAATCATGCACGCGACACCATATTTACATAACATTGCATATACAACACGTACATAACATCATATATACACAATACTGCATATCCAACATGCGCACAACAACATATGCACACAACACCGAATATCCATCATGCACACAGTACAATATGTACACAACATTACATATCCAACGTGTGCATAGTACCATCTATAGCTAGTACTGCATATGCAATATGCACACAATACCATACATACAATAGGTACACACCATCATATGTACACAATACTAGATTTATTACATGTACACATCACCATATGTACAATCAATGAATATACAACATGCGCAACATATACACAAAAATAGTACTGCACATCCAAAACCACATTCTCTCTACCAGGAAACCTTGTTTCTAGTGTTTCTCCACCATCCATGCTTATCCTAGCATGCCGCAGACCTTACTACTTCCATTCAAGTGATGTATCCCTCAGAGTTATCTGTCATAACATAAACATACACATAATACAAGCATAAACTATCAATTCATATCCACACGATATTGACCTCAAAGATCTGTCAGGTTACTCTTCCCACTTGATTCCTCATGAACCAAGAATCTCTTCATGCCACTCACCTGCATAAGCAATAATTCCTCCACAAGAATGATCCCTGAAAACCTTGTCAGGTAGTGACATAGATACATAGATAAATATACATAAACATTAGCATAAAACAATCATGATCCTGTCAGACAACGACATACATACACACATACATATGTATATAAACATCAACATAATCATGATCATAACATAATTACCAGATAGCATAAGGTCAAGGTTAAGAGAACTCCCTTTATCTGTGCACACCATGCACAACATTGAGAACAATTGTTCCCAACATAGCCAAGGCATCTAACACCTCAGATCCATTTACTTCACCTTTCTTGTTACCTTTCTCATGACTATACTGCCACTGTCCATTTACACCAATGGACTGAACCAATCCAACCGATTGTCATATTCTTACCTTCAACTTCCCTTACTCATGCACTAAGCTTCATTCAGGTCTTACATTACCTGCTAGGTTTCATTTAGATCTCCCTGAGCTCCATTAAATTTCCTCTTTCCCAACCAATTCCCAAGACCCTCAAGACATAAAAGGCAAGAAAAAATGAAAACAAGAAGAAAACCATGAAAACCAATAACAATACGACACCACAAACAAAGTGGTATGGCCATACACTAGACATAAACAAAGCTACAAATCAAGCACAAAAAAAGCACAAAGAATCAAAATCACAAGACTCTCAACATACACCATGACTCAATCCCCATGGTTCCCAATGCTTCCAAAGGAAAGCTCAACCTGAGCCTGCTTTAGAAATTCAATGCAATCTCTTTTCCATGCAATCCCCTGCATCATATTTCCATAAACACATAACTGTCAACACATAGATAAACATAACAATACACCAGTTACCTTAGCTTGATGTGCTAAGCACGTTGCTTGCAACTGAACACATCCACACCATCTCTCAAGGGACACCAATCCTTTGAAGAATCTAGCCATAACTAGAACCAACTGTTATACCTATCAAATACATATTTATGAATATAACACATATCCTCAAAATTTCAGACAAATTCAAGGTTAAGAAGACTTCATTTATGCAAAGCACTCAATTTTTTGGAATTGTGGTTTCCAAACATAGACAAAGGATTTTTTCACCCAATTCCTTTCTTTTACCTTTTCCTTGCCACAATTGAGTCTTACTATGCATTGTCACATCAACTGACTGTTAGTTATGTAAACACATCAACTATTACCTTGTCAAGCTAATACCAAGCATGTTTCCCTGCAACTACTCACACATGTCAGTCTCACATTCCAAAGATCAATACATTATGTATATTAATTTGAAATCAACCTTTACCAAGTCTAACAACCATGTCATACTCAACACTCAACTCACATTCATCAGTCGTGATACATAATGCTACAACTATCACCTACTTACACTTAAGTACATATCAATTGTCTCAACACATATGTATTAGTACAACCATCTTAAAACAATATCATTTAGACAAGAAATATTATAGGCACATGCTCATATCATTCAAGTAATCAAACATTTAGAAAAAAAATAGATGACATAATAGACACCAAACACTCAAACATAAAATAAACAACATATTCAAACATTCAAACACCAAATAGACGACATAAGCAAACCCATACCTTGATGTATCTCAGGGGAAGCTATCTTGTCTACACAATCAATCTAGATTAGCACGATATAACTTCACAACATATCAACTCAAACATAAATAAGGTCCTGATATCCATAACAATAACTAGCTAACATGCTGACATCATAAACTCATAAACAATTGTCATTCATGAATAATAATCACATATGCACATCCAGTCTAGATTAGTACAACACACTATCACAAATAGGTCGACTCATACTTGAATACCATAGTCATAACCATATGTACATGCCAATCTAGATTAGCATGATACATATAACATCAAGATCTTAAATGTAATAACCATAATCATCAAGTTAACTAACATATAACAACAACAAGTTAACATATAACATACTCATCAAAAACATATAGCATAATCACCAAGTTAACTAACATAAAAAACAACAACAATGCATATAATAACAAGTTACTATCATTCATGACTATTCGACACATGTGCATATGACCACACTAATTCATTAACATCTACCATGCATGTAACCACAACAACAATAAAACGAAAAACATGTATGTAAGTAACCCTAATTCTTATAACAACCATTAACCACATCCCTGCATACCCAACATACAAATCTATATGACGATTTGCTCTTACACCGAAGTCTGGTTTTACAAGCTCGCTTTGATGATCTACATCTCCTACTCTTTCTAAGACAACACATTAGCATCATAACATAACAAAAACATCATGATGACACAAACTACATACAATGACCTCACAATACATGTTTGACCTACTATACATGCATAACTATAACCATGACAATGCATGCATAACAACATACAGACACTGACGTGCATAACAAATGCATATACATCCGACATGCTTTCATGAAAAATGCATCCCATCAACAACATCATCCACTTCTACATGCAACGCAACTGCAAAAATGACCATCACCATGCATACACATCAAATACATATACAACCTACATGCATGCGTGACAAACACATTTTACCCATCTAATCGAAGTGTTGAACCATGCTCTAATACCACTCTGTAACACCCTCCTCCCACATCTACCCAAGTAACCGACCAACCGGGGTAAACATGTGACGAGAAGTTAGTATGATATGATTCGACTCCCTATGTGTCAATTAAGGAAGTGGAACCGTCGGAACACGTCACACAAACCTTCCACATCAGCAACAAAACTCCTAAGAGCCATCCCAACCACTTCGGTAACCAACCCCTGATATCAACAGAAGTTTTAGCACATCAAACCCCTGTACGCTCCCTCAATATGGACAAGGGTGCATCTGGGAGGCTTTGGATGCTCTCACAATAAGGGCATGGGTAAGTCTGGGGACATTTTTTCCCAGTGTTGCGCTTGTGTGTCTGGGATTTGTGCCACTTTTTCAGGCCCAAAGCCTAGGTCACTGGCTAGAACTCAATGACAGCTTCATGAATGAAATTTCACAGTGGATCAAAGATACATTTGAAAAAACATCAACAAGGACTACACTAGACCCCTACTAGCCATGACATGCATTTCATGAAACATGTCACAAATATGTAATCTACAAGTTTAAACAACAAATCTGAGCATAGGTGTCTCATACTTATCTGATAATCACTAAGAATCATTGTTCCCTTATATCATTAGCTGCATTATCATATATTAGGTCATAGATATGTTGTTCATTCATATACAAATAAAAACATGAGGAGAGTCATACATGATCACTGTCATAATACATGCTTATAACCAACATAATAATAACAAAAATATCAAGGATACATCATCCATATAATCCACATATAAACTAGTACATTTACACATAAGATACCAAGGAAAGAACGTCTTATTAATGAATGCAAAATCCAACCCGATATGGGACTACCACGTTCCACCCGACCATATATTGGCTGATCCAAATCTCTCTTCAGTGAATCACCCCTGTGCCATATTTCAAGCATGAATATGGGACTCAAACCAAAAGAACCAACCAGGGAATCTCGAGGGTAGACTAGCTCACCCTCATCAATATAAACTAGGCTTTACTGCAATCCACACCATATCACTAGGCCAAAATAATAAACATGTAATAACAGGCTTTACGATGATCTCCACCAGATCACTAGGCCAAAAAAAGCATGGATGCCACTAGATTACTCCACCTACACTATGAGGAATTTTCCTATCTCCTAGTCTCTAGGATTTACCACAATCCATAGTTCAATCTAGGGATCGCTAGGCCATAACTGATACACCAGTATTTGGGATTTACACAATCCATCCTAGATCACTATGCCCTAACCAAGACTCCACTATCTAGGATTTACTGTACATCCCATCCCCCGATTACTAGGCTTGATGGAGAGAATCCTTCTCTAGGCTTTACCATATATCCACCATTAACCTGTCGAGGATTCCTAGGCCCACCGAGGCACACAATACCTGGCTTTACCAACACACACAATCTAGTTCAGGGGTCACTAGGCTAGTGTATTTATTGCAATTCACAATTTGGTTTTCCGATCACTAGGCCATGTGTTCTTTCTTTCATAGATCGACCTCACTCAACTTCAAATCCATCCAGCAATCTAGCTCAACCAAATTATGAGAACCCCATCACACCATGGTTATCTGGAAATGGAAAGGCTAGGTTGATAAAACTGTCACACTCAAAAAAACCCACGCCATGACAATAAAGAACCACATGCAATACCATGCGTGCCAATTCTAGCAAGGAAAACACACATGCAAATAGATTCCTGCAAAGAATCCTGTTGTAGTTGCTTGATCCTGCTCTTACTTGCTTGATCCTTCCTTCCTCTTGCCTTCTTTGCCATTCTTGATCCAATGTTGAGAAAAAGCTTGATCTAAAAGATTTACAATTGATCCTCAGAAGCCTTTTTATCAGTGAAGCCTCTATTTTCTTCATTTCCCATTATTTTCCTTCATTTTCCTCGCATGCAACCTGTGACCTTTCACCTTCCTTTTCTCCTAGTTTGCTTTATTTTCATAAATAAAATGCCAATAAATGCCTTATGCCTTTCCAAAGCCTTTTCCAATTTCCTTTAGCCATAATAACTGAAATGAAAACCCACTAGGATGTTTTTCGTAACATTCAGCTTGAAATATGTGTCCCATGACTGTGGTCTTATATTTTTTTACATGGATTTTTAACCAGGGTTGTTACAGTGACAGACTCAACTATGTTGTAATAAGGAATCAAGGTTCATAATTGGGAGGCACATGAATGAGAGGGCATAGGGATTTTGGATTATGGTGTGGAGAAGATTGAAGTGAATGATGGAGAACCAACATATGCAAACAATTCGCAACTATGTCACGACCAAATTACTACTAGCCTTTCCATGAAAATGAGATATTAATGGAACACCATACACTATTATGATAGATGAATGAAGAAATCGACTTTCTCATCTGATAATTGGAAAATTTCACCAAGCCCTTTTTTAGAGTCAACAATGTGTTCACCCCTTGGGTAACTAAAAAAATGAATCGATTATGTTATTCCTCATTTGAATGAAGTTATTCCCTTAAGATAACCAAAATGGAAACCTTCGAGGAGCAAACCCATAATTAGTTCTAGCTAGGAATGGATGTTAAAGCCTATAAATTTTTGTGGATATTTTGGAAAATTTTTACATATAGAATATGTAATGACATAACTAGTTTTTAGTTTTCATGATTAGCTATCAAGCCTAGGGTGTAAGAAAAATAGTTAGTATGGCCTCAAGAATTTTTTGTTAAACAAATGTATTACTATGAAATTATTGACGTGGCGAATTTTCGCTATGCCAACAAGGGGAACTAACTCGATCGCAGGCCCCAATTAGATTTTCTTTCGTTTGGAGTGGCTAGTTCCAATGAGTTTTAAAGGATCCTATAAATTGTTATAGGTGTTGAAAGATTGCTCCCCGGAGGAAGACTTCAGTTAAATCAACAAAAGAAATAGCTAACCTATATGTATTAAGTCCTATATATACTAATTCTACTTACTTATACTAATATTAACTATTCTAATCTATCCTGCAGGAGCATAATAAAAGAGACTAAACATCATATATAAATTCCAAGTCCAAATGAATCAATTACTGAGTTCACAGATGAACAAGGCTGTATTAAAGCTTAATTGCAATCTAATTATTCATACAAGAATGCATATTCCTGTTCCTACAAATAAACTTGCAACTGATGTTTGATATAATTTCGAATTGGGGACCGCTCATGAGTTAACCATGATAAAGAATTACATTCAAATAACCAAGACTAGTCATAAGATGTATCATTATCAATCTGCACAAAACAAAACAAATTTATATTTATGCTAGAAACAATTCCCTGATTCTAAACACATGAAAGAAGAGGAAAATAAATCTGAAAAAAGATTCTTCTTGACCCAAACAGTCTTCTTTATTAGCACAGTAAATCAAAAGATGTTCTGCCAAAAAAAAAGTCCTTTACCCATCTTCGTAGGTAATACTTATGCATAAAAGACTGACCCTTCGTCTTTCCCCCCCTGACTTTCCACCTTCCTGCTCTTTTCCATATACACATTAAAATATACAGACATAGAATCGATCGGTGAAACAACTGACACGTAGAGGGCATATCTGCTGGAGCGCTTCATTTCCTGGGGAAATGAATAGATGTTGATTAAAAGAGAATGACTGCGTGTCATCTCTTCGCACCTGTATTGAGCGGATGCTATTCCCTATTATTTCCTGAAGGAAACTAAAGAAACTGCTCTCATCATCCCACATATGGCATGATTGAAGGTGTGTTTGGAGGTAATAACATCTTGATGGATCAGCGTTGTCATGAGTGCTTCCTCTTGACATAGAGTGTGCCTCCATTATGCACTATGGCAGTTCGTATCCCTTTCTTGCAGAGTATGTCTTTGCAGTATCGACATCGGTGGTGCAGAGGTGTCGTCTTGAAATAAATCTCATTTATCCGTTACTGGGTCCACTCGAACTTACCTTTCTTCTCTTGGTCCTTGCCTATAGAAATAGTTCATATTAGCTATGATTATGAGAAATATGACAAAAATGCCCACAAAAAAACCTTGCATTCAGTCACAGTTTCTATTTAAACTCGCAACACAGAGAAATTATAATGATTAAACCACTGAAACTGTTGTAACATGTATTCTCATTTCCCATAGTATTCATTTTTATTCAAGAATCACTTGACAATGCTTCAAAAGTGGACCATTCACTCTATCGGATTTTATTTTAAAAACCTGGACCACAACACTTTATCGGAACACATGGGAATATACGGGAAAACCCGTAGCTGAACCATAAGGCCGGACTTCAAATACTATACACCCGGACCTATAATTATCGTTGGGTCCCCTCATCGCCCCTTTGCATATCGCATGTCGCTTCACTTTCTCCGACTGCCGATTGTGATTTGCGATTGGTCGGACCCAAAAATATATAAGTTGCATTTAATAGTCCCGATAGGTCTGCCATATCACATCGCGCCTTATGTATAAGCCTTGGGCTCTACCGATTGCGATTTTTGATAGGCCAAACTTGAAAAATATATGCGCTGCGGTTAATAATTCTGGTAGGTCCGGCATATCGCATCGCGCTTTATGTATAAACACTGAACTCTCCCAATTGTGATTTGTGATTGGGGAAGCAGACCTGAAAAACATATGTGTTATGTTTAATAATCCCGGTGGGTCTGGTGTATCATGGTGCACCTTATGTATCAGCGTTAAAAGTTCCAATTGCGATATCCGATGCGATCAGAGACTTGATAGCATCATAGTAACTCATGGGAGATAGACCTTAGCCCTTTACCAATGCGAAAAACGATAGTGATGGAGAAGTGGTCAAGAAATTGCGATAAGCGATGAAGACATGCATCGAGAGATGTGTAAAGACTAAGGAAAAGGCGAAAAGGGTAAGTTATGCATATTTGTATAGTATTTCTATTATCAAAGCATTGATATAGAAATAAGGATGCGATAGAAGGTTTTGAGGGTTGAGTCCATATACACCCATAGTAAAGAGTGGAGGTTGGTTATATGTGTGGGAATAGAGCACCATGAAGGTTTATGAGGATTGAAAAGGTCCCATGAAGGATATGTGTTGGAAATAATACTGAGAGGGGGGGGGTGAATCAGTATTATCTAATTCTCTTTCAATATATTTATACTTTGAATTATTGTATGTCAGTACCATAAAATAATGAGCATGAACAAGAAAAATAGATAGTCACACCAAAGAACACCAGATATAAGGTGGAAACCCAATGTGGGTGAAAGCCACCTGCTGCAATATGTCTCTATCTTCTTTCAATTAGAAATTCCTTTTACAATGATTTTGTACTGGTGCAGTCCTTTACCAGTACGCAGGCTGCAACCTGCAGAGAGCTACAACTCTCTCTCCTGGAAGGGAGTTACAACCCCCTACTTCTTTTCTTTCAAGGACCACTTTTCATAAATTTTCAATCTGGATCCATGAACATCAATCAATCATCAAGTATATCTGCATCAAACAATCTCCTTTTCCCAATTAGCACTGAATCAAGTAAACACTTCTCTTACAATTGTACCCATAACACAGTAACAGTAACCACACACCAAATTCTGAACCCAGAATACTGCAACAATAGACAGAGGCAGCTAGATCATAATTTAAAGATATACACTACTTCAACAACCTGAAACCTGCGTGCAGATCTATAAAGGATAATTCCTTCTTTCAAATATTCAGACACTAATTTACCCAGATTGTCAGATTTATAGATCAAGCATGTGCCTCATATAACAGATCAAAATCATACAAAGATACTATTATTCAAGCATAAATATTATGACCCATCAATAGAACTTATCCTTCTTTATGCGCTAAGGTTCCTCCTTCATTCAGATCCAGATCTGCACCATAACCCAATCACAAATATTTCAGATCTAGCACTTATTAGATATTCAATTCATTCGATGATCCTTTGCCAAATGATCTCCTTCCTCTTTTATAGTCTTAGGCCTTCCACAATACCACGGTCCAAAACCATAGGATCAAAAAAATTGATGGACTAATACCATGAACCAACCATGAAAGTGCGTGAGATCAACACTTTTGGATGCAATACCACGGACCAAAACCATAATAAACCAATACCACGAACCCAATACTTGGGATCAACACTTCTGACGAGGTACCATGGTCCAAAACCATAGGTTCAAATACCAAGGACTAACCACCATGGACCAAAGGTAAGTTCTCAAGCATATACGCGCTTTTCCTTGCATGAAAGTGCGTGAACTTTTTCTCTACATGCAATACCACGGACCAAAACCATAATAAACCAATACCATGAACCCAATACTTGGGATCAACACTTCTGACGAGGTAGCATGGTCCAAAACCATAGGTTTAAATACCAAGGACTAACTACCATGGACCAAAGGTAAGTTCTCCAACATATACGCGCTTTTCCTTGCATGAAAGTGCGTGAACTTTTTCTCTACATGAAATAAACTTTTATCTGCATAAAAGTGCGTGAACTTTTCTCTACATTATAATTTATTATCTGAGATGAGTGGGTTTCCATCAAGTACAACATATGTATCATAATGCCAACAATATGAATGAAGGGCTAGACTGGGTTATAAATGAATCATGCCGCAGAGACTTATTCAGGGGGGTCTTAACCATTAAGAATTGAATATTTGACTCGGTAGAGAGTTAAAATCCCTGGGATAAAAACAAATCATTCAGAGAGTTATCATTCAGAGAAATGAAAGATCAAACTTCTAGGGGACCCATTCAAATTTTCTACCAGAGCAGGTTTTAATAGGGTGGTGGTTGTGGCCACAACAAATGGCGAACCACTAGGTGAACCAATTATCTCTGTTACTAAATAAACTTTGGATTAGTAGAACATCAGGGTGTTAAGATAAACTTGAAATGAAAACTGTATAGATGGATAGGCATACTTCAACATTAATAGCTTTAGGTGGGATGAAGACAAATAGCTTCTACTTACTGATAGGGTTTTGATAGGCATTCTCCAATGGTTATATTATGGGATTTATTGACCTTCCTTTACCTATTTTCTACTTTCAAAATCCTTTTGGGGCCATCACCGGTCTGTCAATACCTATTTAGGTGTGTACCTCAGCTCTTTATCGCTCATCAAAATTGATGTAGATATGTTTATCTACACTTTATGTAAGAATTTTAGTGTTATACTTTCGTATGATTGAATGGGGCGTAGTCATGGATCATGCCATATTTTTAAACTGCTTAAGCAAGGTTGGGCTTGCTGTGTCAACCAGTACTCTGAGTCCAACAACAGTCCCTACTCCAACCAACTTCCCAAACAACCTGTCCTTCCAGATTGGCACAAGGACTCAACATTTCATTTTCTTTTACATAAGTCCTTCCAGTTTTAGGCATAAGGACTACAACACAATTAAATTTTCCACAAGATATACGACAGCGAGCTTAGCCCATGAGAGGAGGTTTACTTGTAGATGACAGATATTGGAAATTTTAGTGTGGTGGACGAAACCAATGGAGAATGATTGAAAACCTCATATACAAGTATAGGCTAGGTCTGGATGGGATTTTAAAAATGCAGTGTTCCACCATGCCAGTCTAGCTGTCGTTACACATTTTTCATTTTACAAAGATGCCCCTACATGCTCCGGGTATCCAGGTTATCAACAAATCCTACCTAGTTCCCAACAGATGCCAATGAGTGGCTTTGATTTGAATTTCACCACTAATTTTCCAGTTCTCATAGGCTCATTGAAAGTTTGCTTGATTTGCAAGGTAACGATGAATTTAGGATTGGCAGACTCATCAGCAGGTTACTAAGGGAGGAAAAAAGCTGAAGGTGGGGAATGAAGGCAATCTGAAGAGAGTTATAAAGGTGAAAACGAGACTAAAGGACCAAAATCAATTGGTTGAAAAGGACTGAAATTCAAAACAGAAGGAAAATAAACTTTGCGAAAAAACAAGAATGGACGGGACGAAAATATAACTTAAGCTAACAACAAAAATAAAATGAATCCTAACCTACTCAGGAGGTAACCACCATGTGGTGGCTACTAGAAGTATCTCTTAAGATGTTGGCCATTAACAAGGAGTTTTTCAATTTCTCCCTGTAAAGTTTTCAATCTGTAAGTTCCCTGACCAATTTTTTCCTCAAATTGGAATGGGCCCAACCATAAATGTTGGAATTTCGTGTGCTTACCTTTTGGTTCACTCAACTTGTCCCATTTTAAGACTAGCTCTCCTACTTGGTAATCTTTATCTCCTGCCAGATGGTGATCAAACCATCTCTTCACAATCATTTGGTGATTTCTAAATTTATTTCTGGCTTTATCTCTTAATTCCTCCAACCTCACCAGTTGGTTGATCCTTTTCTGAAGTAAGGCTGAAGGGGTCCCTCTCGAAGCTTGGGAGAGCTGTAAAGAGGGAAGGGTAACGTTAGGAGGCAAGATGGCTTCCTGTCCATAGACGAGGAAGTATGGGGAGTTTCCTAATGCTACTTTTGGGGTGACCCTATCGGCCCAAAGGGCATTTGTTAGAGCGTTGTCCCAGTTCCTGTGGTTGTCGGCAATAGATTTACAGATTATGCAGATGAGGTTTTTATTTGAGGACTTTGTAACTCCATTTCCCTGGGGGTAATAGTTTGATGCATACCTTATGTGAATTGATTTATCGATAGAAAATTCAGTCAATTTTAGTGATGAAAATTAAGAAGCATTATCAAATATGAAAACGTCAGGGATGCCAAACCTGTTGATAATAAATTTCTCAATAAAATATATTATTAACCTTCCGAAGTGGGATGGATTCGGTCCATCTGGTGAAGTAGTCGGTTTCCGTGAGTATATACTTATGCTGCTGTGAAGAGTTTAGAGTGATCTCACCTATGACATCTAGGCCCCATTGCTGGAACGAGTGATAAATCATAATGGGCCTGAGGGGAATGACTGGCTTTCTTTCTCATCCTACAACAGTTTGACATACCTTGCATTTCTGAGCATAGGCATGCGAGTCTCTAAACATTGTGGGTCAAGAATATCCAACTCTTAATATTTTGTGAGCAGTGGTCTCTCCTCCATAGTGACCACCTGCTAGGTCGTCGTGCATTTCTTTCAAGACATGATCGGCACCATCCTTTTCCAAACACCACAACCAAACTCCATTTTTCTTTCTTACTGGCACGAGATTGGCTACCGAGCGGGTGTGCCTGACAGGAAAAATGATTTTTGCGTCCAACATTTTGTTTAATTCTTTCTTTACCAATGGTTCAAGGCTTGGATGCATCTTGCGAAGCTTTTGTTGGTATGGCCTAACATCCTTCTCCAACAGAATCACATGTTGCATAATGCTGGCATCAAAGGTTTTTAAGTTGCCATATATCCATGCAAAGACGCCCTTGTACTCTTTAAACAACTTAACAAATGCAACATTTTCTCGTGGAGAGCATCCCAAGCCCAAATTAACAATTTTTGGGTCTTCTTTGGTTCCAAGGTTGATCGATTCATACTTCATGGATGAGCTATGCATTTTGTAGTTAGTCGGCTTCTTAAATTTATCATGCAGGTCATACAAGTGCTCCATCTTGAAAATTGAATTGGGAATTATATTGATCTGTTCCTTTTCCTCATCTTCACACGCATTCATAAGCTTGTCAAGCTCTTTTTCATCAATGACTGCATTTTTGAATGTTTTTTCGCTATGCAGGAACTTAGGGATTTTCTTATCACCTTCGAACACCTGCCAATTTGAGATGTTATCAGGCACAAATGGTCTGAAAAATAAATTCAACGTAGCATTTATTATTGTTTAGTCTAAGATCAGGCAAAAGTTTCGCAGCCATACTAGCCATCAGATTGACATCTTGGTTTTTCCCTTGAGGTATGTATGTGATATTAAAAGAATCAAAATTTTCAATTAAGCTCCATACCTCATGTTGGTATCTTACCAGGTGTGGCGAATTGCAGTGTATCCTTTTCCTTACCTGGTCCACAATTATATATGAGTCACAAAAAACTTTAAGATTTTTTACCTTCGTGTCAATGGCTTTTTTTAGGCCCTGCAACAAGCCTTCGTATTTTGCCGTGTTGTTGGTACACACGAACTCCAACCGGCTAGCCATAAGATGTTGGCTCCCTTGCGGGTCAATGAAAATTCTCCCAACACCTGCACCTTCAAGGCAGTTAGAGTCATCAAAGTGGAGTGTCCAGAAAATAGAATCTAATGTTACATTAAATGAAATGCTTCCTACGAAATTGGTTCTATCATCTACTATGTTACAGGGTGGCTCATCAGTCGGACTATGGGGAAGAGCTTCCAACTATGTGTTTGTCACAGTTTCTTCAACTGCCTCTGCATGGAATTATCTGAAACATGTTTCGATGGCACAAACGTTGAAACTATAATTCCCAAGGATAGAGTTGGTAAACGTTACAGGTTCATTGGGGCCGTTTAGTTGCATCACTACATACTTCATGTATCCTTCTCGATCAACTCTCAGCATATCACCTTTTCCCTTCTGAGGCAACAAGAGATGGGACCAATCAGTTGAGAAATATCCATTCAGTTTTTTTGACTAGTCCCTACTAAGCAGCATAAGCCTCGGGTATGTCGACTACCACTATGTCAATGAATTGTGTGTATTGTGGTTTGGTAGCCATCCGAATCAACACACCTTTCAATTCCCCAATTACTTTCACATTCGTTCTATCCAATTGCATTCGAGTTCCATTTTTCTCGGGTATCGCATGAAGTCTTTTAGCAACAACATAAGGCATAACAATGGACAAGGCATCGAAATCTACCAAGCAATTATGTAGTTCACGTTGAAGATCTCAAATGTGATAAGGAAATGTTGAGTCATGGATTTTTATTTCCTTCCTATCTTGGCCGCATTAACATCTTGGGGGTTTTGATTCATTTTTGATAGAGTGGCTTCCATAGCTGATGGTGTTTTGGCTGTACTGGGGGTACTAACAGGTCTGGATATTGACTTCTTGGTTTGGCTGCTCAGAATTGTGGGAGATTTGCAATTCCATTCATTCATAGCTTTCAAGAGCAGATCTCTTTGCTGCGTTAATTTTAGCAAATTGAAGTATGTGATATTATCTCGAGATTTCTTAAAATCATCGACAATGTTGTAATCAATGTTATAAATAGGGTAGGGTAGAGTAAACATACCGGTTTTTCCATTCTTAGGTGGAAGTTTACCATTTTGATTTGCCTTCGTTGCAGTTAGATATGTATTATCTTTCTCTAGATAGTTTGCAACTAGAGTATTCTTGGAATCACCACTAGGTCTACCCTTCTCAACAGGAACTTTGGGAGTGGATGCCTTCAAAGGGTGAACATCTTTCTTTGTCTGGTCTACAGGCTTCATCAAACTCGCAAGTGGCCCTTTACTTCGTGTGTGGATTTCTACTGTACTATATCCTTTGTCGTCATTGTTCTCATTTGTATAGAAACCCCACAACAAGTTGATTTGAGATTCCTCGTCCAAGGGCTCTTCTACTTGGTATTCTTCCTCATTTTATTGTCATGGCTCTAGCTCCACTGTATGTTCTTATTTTGTAAGGAGTGATCTGATAAGAGCCATCTCTTCCATATTTAAAATCCATTCATTGGGTGGAGTAGGCAGTGCAAGTTGGCCATGACCACCTTCTATCTTCTTACGATAGAAAGGTTTGAAGGATTTTTTCTTGTTATAATCTCCTCCATTCCCATTTGTACTTTCTCTAGAGTTCCTTTTCATATAAATGACTGTGTTCGTCAATTTCTTAATGATCCGATGCAAACCTTCCATGTCTATGGTATCCTTTTCTTTGATCTCAACCACTTTGTTATCACTCCCATTATTCTTCTTGGATGATTGAGAGGCTTTCTTTTCTTCGGTTGTATGATGACATGTTGTGAGACTGATCATTTCATTCTTGACTTTTACTGCTTCATTGATAGCACCCTGTAAGGTTTGTGTGTTACTCCTTTTGACCCACATCGTAGTAGGGACAGGGAGAGCAGTGATGTAGAATTCCATGAGCACCTCATCAGTAGGTCTAGCATTATCCAGGATTCTATTGAACAAAGTGTTGAACCGAATGTTAAAATCCTTGACCTTCTCTTTGGTTTCCATTTTCAAACGAGATAGTTCTAAAACTAAGGCCACAAGTGTTTTGTCATTGCCAAACTTGTCTGAAAAGGCATGTTGAAAGGCACCCCATGAGTTGATCGATCCTATTCTCAAGATAAAGTACCATGTGGAGGCCGCACCAATCAGAGTAAAAGGGGATAAGTGACATACTACATCTTCATTGACTACCTCAAACATGCACATGACTAGGAAGAAAGAGTGAATATGGTTATTAGCAGTGTCTCCTCGCTCAGGGTCGAATTTAGGCAATACTCTTTGTGCATTCTTGGGTAAGGCATGCTGCTACCCAGGTACTGCTACAACATCCTGAGCGAGCCAGGGAGCGAGTGCTCTTGAAGGAGGTGGGGGTTGATTCCGACCCGGAGGAGGCGATAGAGGTGGATTCCCACCTGGAGGCAGCGGTAGAGGCAGATTCCCACCTGGAGGGGGAAAATTAGCCATATTATGGATAGGGAGGTTCTGGTTGAAGGTTTCTTCGAGGCTTTCTTTGTAAGGATTTTCCAAATCAAGCCAGGGATTACTTTTAGAGGAGGAATCCTTAGGAATTTCTTCCCAAGGAGTGTCGATACTTTGCAAGGACTCTAACACATTATCTTCAAGAGAAGGGGCTATAGATGTCTCTTCAATTATGGTAAAGATCCTTGGCCTTATTTTAGTTGTTAGAGGTAAAGAGTGAAAGATGGGGAGCTGAGAGAGGGAATGAGTGTAAGCCCGAGTAAGTACTCTGACTGATTGTTCTTGAGTGACAGGATACTCCCACAATCTCTCTTCTTTGGGTGACCCAAACATGGGACTTAGAGGGATCTCTGCTTCTTTGAAATGAGGCTCTTCCAAATGTGCAGAAGGATATTTTCGACCTTTATGATCCATACATTAATATTTTCGAATCCATGCGCGACATTTATAGATGAAATCCTGAAAAGTTGTGGATGACAGTTCAGGCCCTCCTTCTAGCGCCACTTTGTTGACGCAGCGAATTTTCGCTATGCCAACAAGGGGAACTAACCCGATCGCAGGCCTCGATTAGATCTGCTTTCGTTTGGAGTGGCTAGTTCCAATGGGTTTTAAAGGATCCCGTAAACCGTTATAGTTGTTGAAAGATTGCTCCGCAGAGGAAGACTTCCGTTAAATCAACAAAAGAAACATCTAACATATATGTATTAATTCCTATCTATACTAATTCTACCTACTTATACTAATCTTAACTATTCTAATCTATCCTGCAGGAGCATAATAAAAGAGATTAAACATCATATATAGGTTCCAAGTCCAAATGAATCAATTATTGAGTTCACAGATGAACAAGGCTATATTAAAGCTTGATTGAAATCTAATTATTCATAAAAGAATGCACATTCCTGTTCCTACAGATAAACTTGCAACTGATGTTTAATATAGTTTCGAATCGAGGACCGCTCATGAGTTAACCATGATAAAGAACTACATTCAAATAACCAATACTAGTCATAAGCTGTATCGTTATCAATCTGCACAAAACAAAACACATTTATATTTATGCCAGCAACAACACGCTGATTCTGAACACATGAAAGAAGAGGAAAATCTTAAAAAGGCTTCTTCTTGACCCAAACAATATTCTTTATTAGCACAATAAATCAAAAGATGTTCTGCCCAAAAAAAATTCCTCTACCCATCTCTGGAGGCAATACTTATGCATAAAAGACTGACCCTTCATCTTCCCCCCTCGACTTTCCACCTTCCTGCTCTTTTCCATATACACATTAAAATATGTAGACATAGAATCGATCGGTGAAACTGCTGACGCGTAGAGGGCATTTTGCTGGAGCGCTTCATTTCCTGGGGAAATGAATAAATGTTGATTAAAAGAGAATGAATGCGTGTCATCTCTTCGCACTTGTATTGAGCGGACGTTATTCCCTATTATTTCCGGAAGGAAACTAAAGACACTGCACTCATCATCGCACATCTGGCATGATTGAAGGTGTGTTTGGAGGTAATAACATCTTGATGGATCAATGCTGTCATGAGTGCTTACTCTTGACATAGAGCATGCCTCCATTATGCACTATGGTGGTTCATATCCCTTTCTTGCAGAGTATGTCTTTGTAGTATCGACATCGGTGGTGCAGAGGTGTCGTCTTGATATAAATCGTATTTATACGTTACCGGGTCCACTCGAACTTGCCTTTATTCTCTTGGTCCTTGCTTGTAGAAATAGTTCATATTAGCTATGATTATGAGAAATATGACAAACATGCCCACAAACAAACCTTGCATTCAGTCACAATTTCTGTTTAATCTTGCAACTATAATTATTAAACCACTGAACTTGTTGTAACATGTATTCTCGTTGCCCATAATATTCATTTTAATTCAAAAATCGCTTGACAATGCTTCAAAAGCAGACCATTCACTCTATCGGATTTTCTTTTAAAAACTCGGACGACAACACTTTATTGGAACACATGGGAATATACGGGAAAAACCGTAGCCGAACCATAAAGTCGGACTTCAAATACTATACACCCGGACCTATAATTATCATCGGGTCCACTCATCGCCCCATCGCATATCGCATGTCGCTTCACTTTCTCCGATTGCCGACTGCGATTTGTGATTGGCCAAACCTGAAAATATATAAGTTGCATTTAATAGTTCCAGCGTGTCTTCCATATCGTATTGTGCCTTATGTATAAGCCTTGGACTCCACCGATTGTGATTTGCGATAGGCCGGCCCCAAAAAATATATGTGCTATGGTTAATAATTCCGGCGGGTCCGACATATCGCATCGCGCTTTATGTATAAACACTAAACTCTGCTATCTGCAATTTGCGAACGGGGAAGCGGACAGGAAAAATATATGTGTTATGTTTAATAATCCTGGCGGGTCCGGTGTATCATGGTGCGCCTTATGTATCAGCGTTGAAAGTTTCAATTGCGATATCTGATGCGATCATAGACTTGATAGCATCACAGTAACTCATGGGAGATAGACCTTAGCCCTTTACCAATGTGAAAAGCGATATGCGATGGAGGAGTGGTCAAGCGATTGCGATAAGCGATGAAGGCATGCATCGAGAGATGTGTAAAGACCAAGGAAGTGCGAAAAGGGTAAGTTATGCATATTTGTATAGTATTTCTATTATCAAAGCATTGATATAGAAATAAGGACGCGATAGAAGGTTTTGAGGGTGAAGTCCATATACACCCATAGTAAAGAGTGGAGATTGGTTATATGCGTGGGAATAGAGCACCATGAAGGCTTATGAGGACTGAAAAAGTCTCGATGAAGGATATGAATGAAGGGCTAGACTAGGTTATAAATGAATCATGCAACAAAGACTTATTCAGGGGGGTCTTAACCTTTAAGAATTGAAGATTTGACTCGGCAGAGAGTTAAAATCCATGGGATAAAAATAGATCATTTAGAGAGTTATCATTCGGAGAAATGAAAGATGAAACTTCTATGGGACCCATTCAAATTTTCTATCAGAGCAAGTTTTAATAGGGTGGTGGTTGTGGTCACAACATAACCCAACCACATATTTTGACTTTAATATAAATTATTTGTTATTATTAAAAAAATGGTATTGCGGATATTTATTATTAACTATTATCCACAAATATGAGTTGGTACATCACCATTATTTAAGGAAAGCAATTTCATTTGAAATGACGCTTGAAATGATTCATTAGTGGTCCATAAGGAGGTGGAATTTGACTCCTGCTATATGCCTTTAATTCTTGGGTTCAGTGGTAGTTTTATATCTTACACAATGACCAAAAAGTGGTTTCAACTTAAATAATATTGATAAGAAATTCAATATTCCTTGTAATCATCACTATGGCTACCTCCAATGAGGTTATGTGATTTCTAGTAGCATTTAGCCTTAATCCAATGCATGACACCTGTTGAATTCTGTAGCTATGGTATGTCTTCATATTTAATATTCTAGCCCTTGAAATGTACATAATGAAAAATGTAAGACATGTTCTTCATGTCATTTTCAAAAGAGTAACTTTGAATTTTCACATTTAATTTTTGGATCCAAAAGTTGTTAAGTCGGCCCTCCTCCTAGTTAAGTAGACCCCAGCTAGAGAGGTATAAGGAATTAAACCTCCTTCTCCAAGCACAATTTCGAAACACACCCAAGAAAGTATCTTTATTTTCATCGAGCGAAGAAGAGCAAAAAGAAGGCCAAATTCCTTTAGCAGTTGACCAAGTTTATCTCTCTTATTTGACCTCATAGATGTGGCATCCTTTTGTATTTTTTCACATGTGAATTTTATAGGCACTTATGGCAGTAGGTCTGAGATTTCCTGGGTGAAAAAGAAGGATGAAATTCGACCCTAACAAATCAGATCATATTAGGCAGAGTTTGTTGGGCAGCCTTTTGACTTGACAAGAGGTAAGTTTGACCAGGGGTATATTTTAGGTCAGTTTGACTTTGAATTTGACTAGAAGAATTAAAATTACTCTTATTGAGTTGAAAATTTCTCTAAGGATTAAAAGGTTTTTGGGTTTTCCCCCCAACGGTGTTTTCCCGGGGTAAAAACTATGTTTCTTGTTTGGTTGTGTCTTTAAGATCAATGATCATACTGGCATTTTGTTTCTGTTGTTGAGATCTTTTGTGTAATTTATTTATTATGAATATGAATGCAAGAAAAGATTAAATTCAGAAATCATAAGAAGTAATTATCACATTAGAAGATCCTTGTAAAATTCAACATGGTATCAAAGTGTGGGTTATAAAGAAACCATTAAGGGAATTTCCAGAACTAAGTCTAAACCAAGTTGAAGAAAGTTTTATGTTGATATGAAAGGAAGATCATCTAGTGCCAAAAATAATAAATTTTTAATGAAGTTGAGATCTATTGGTGGAATCTTTAATGTCTTTAGGAAGAGGGTTGAAGCCGTATGTTCTAGGCCTTAGTCCATTTGTTAAAGGACCAAAAGGCTTAAGATTAATAGTACAAAGGCTGAGGATGCATCAGTTTGGTTGCAAAAGGTTGAAAGGCCTCAAGGATAATCTCGAGAAGGCCAAGAAGGCCTTAGGATTAATAGTAGAGAGTCGAGTGGCTTCATAGATGACCTCATACAACCTGAAATGTCACAATTAATGAAAAAGACAACCCACAATTTGTTTTTGCTTGTAATCCTTTTGTGGTACATTTAGGTCACAAATTTGACTGGCATTTCATAAGAGCATGTCAACAAGAAGTCAGGTTACAATCCTCACTTGGATCATTGGAGCATACCTTGTTTATAGGAGCATGAACTTGTGATGGAAGATGCCCAATTTTGTATTGATCTGATCATGATGTTCTGAATATCTAAGTCTCTATGACTAACGCCAAGGAGTCTCAGGAAGTATCCAAAAGAATTTTGAAAATATCTTTGTCTAAGAATAAGCCAACAAAGTCATATTTTGTGCATGAAGTCCACTTTGAATCCTTAAATTGTGAAATGGATTAGACTAATGTTTAATGGAAAGTTTGAAGTGTTCTCCTTGAAGATATGTTCATGATATTAAGTCTGATAAAAGATACAAATCATAATGTTTAAAGGCCTTTGATTCCACACAAATCACATTGCACATTGTTTCCATGCAAGCACATTGTAGTGATGAGATGTTATTATCTGAACTTAAACATGAATGCAACAACTTACATATATAATCTTAAACACAGAGATGCAGCGGAAAAACACTTTATTTCATTAATAGAAAAATATTGAACTATGCTTACAAACAGAATGGAAATAAGATAGCTCAGGTGATGGTAGCTTATCTCTGAGAAGAGATGTGGCAGCTACATGCCTCTGAACTATGTTACAATGAGGCTCAAGGGCCTATTTATTATTGGAAAGCATGAGAAAAACCTAAACAACCAAAACCCTAACCCCATGAGATGTAACACCAAGAGTTTGTGGGCGCCGTTGGGGTTAGTTGGGAAACCAACTTCCTGAGGTTGTAACTTGGTCATATTATCTCTGTTTGGCACATACTATACCTTGTTGGAAAGGTATCTCTGATTACTATAGGTTTCACTACAAGACCGCACACGAGGCTATCACAGGCCCCAAAAAAATGTCGTTTAGGGGGTCAAAACTGCTCCGGAAGTTCAGGACCCAAAAAATGCTAAAAATAGTAAATGTTGAAATGAACAAGGAAACAGATGAAACTGACTCGGGGGTCTAGGTGGAATAGGCGAGTGACCACCAATATCTACCTGTATCATTCCTTCCCCCCTTAGGAAGAAATGGTCCCCATTGCATGCAGAGCCTCCATGAGGTGAGGAAATTTCTGTTGAACCTGGTCCCTGGTGAACCACTTTCCCTAGTAAACTGCTTTCCCTGGTGAACCGCTTTCCCTGGTGAAAGAGTTGGCTTGATTTGACAACTCGATTTAGTTGTATCCTCTGTTGGTGAGTTTTCTTAATTTGTGTCCATGATCTGATCAGTTGTGGCCTGTTCCATGCAGTCCGACTTGAGCTCTAATGGTGTGAGTTGTTCTGCAATGTCAGATGTGTCCAACAATGGTCGAAAGTATGGTCGAAGGCAATCTACATTGAACACTGGGTGTAGGCCAAGGAACGATGGGATGCTGAGCTCGAAGGAATTTTCATCGATGAACTTGGTGATGGTGTATGGCCCATATCGGAGCGGACAAAGCTGATGGTGAGGTCCAACAAGGCGCTCCTTCTGCAAATTTAGTCAAACTTTGTCACCCACCTGGAGCTTGTGCGACACTTGATGCTGGTCATGGTGTTGCCTGTACTTAACATTGGCTCTATCCAATATATCATGGACCTGCTGGCGGATGTGTTAAATGTGCTCAATGAAGCTGTTAGCCCTTTTAGCTTCGGACTGAACACGAGCCAAATATACCTGAGTGGCTGTAAATGGCATGGAAACATAAATGGGATATAATGGTTGAAATCCCAGCCCTATCTGAAAGGGGTTGTGGTTTGTTGATCTGTGGAGAGATTTATTGTAGCTGTGTTGGGCATAGGGGAGACTTTCATCCCATGTGCATGGATTCTTTGAGTTGTACATGCACGAAATGTGTATGATAATCATGTTGACAACCTCTGTTTGGCCATCAATTTGGGGACGAAAAGCCATGGACTTAGTAAGTTTGTATCCAGCATCAACGAGAGACTTGAAAAAAATGAAATTAGGAATCTTCTGTCCCGTTATTAGACAATGGACTATGGGATCCCAAAGTGTACCCATACTCACACAAAGAAGAGCTTAGCAGTGGCCTCTGCTGAGATACTCTTCTTGTAGGCCGCCATGATGGCCATCTTAGAGAATTTGTCGACGACCACGAAAATGCAATCATTGTCGTGCTTAGTAGAAGGAAGGCCCGACATGTAATCCATGGAGACAAATTCCCAAGGCCAGCTAGGAGTAGGTAGAGGAGTATACATGCCTTGCTTCTTGATGTTTGGTTTGGAAATGGTGCAGGCGGTGCAATATCTAATGTACTTCCCAACATCCCAACGAAGTTTCGACCAATAAAAATACTTCTTCAATACCGCCACTCTTTTCTCTACTTTGAAATACCCAATGACCCGATTGTAGTGCACCTCCCAAATCATCTTGGCACGCTCACTTGAAGTAACACAGATGTGTCCCAGGTGGCATAATAGTGCATCCTGAAGGTGAAAATTTGGAACTTGCTTCCCTTCCGAGAGTGTTTGGTATATGCTTCCGAATTTTGGATCGCTCTTGTAAAGATGCGGTCACCCCGATGTCTCGTGCCCATAGGAGTCAAGCACAGTGATCAACGCCATGACCGGTGGTTGGCTGAGGCAATCAACAACATTATTGGTGTTTCCCTTCTTATACTTAATGTTAAAATGGAACTGTTGCAAATAGGTGGACCATTTTTGATGGCGATCGTTCTGCAACTTCCCTTGTGTCTGTATGAACTGTAGAGGTTGGTGGTCTATGTGGATGACCATTTCCTTCCCTAGAATGTAATGCTTCCATTGACAGTAGGCCTGCACAATGGAATACATTTCTTTGTCATAAGTGGGGTACTTTCAGACTGTGTCTGAAAGTGTCTCACTGTGGTAAGCCATTGGATTCCCATGCTGAGTAAGAACCACACCAATAGCATAGTCAGAGGCATTTGTCTTAATCTCAAATGGTTGTTGCAGGTTTGGAATGTGAACACTGGTGCAAAATAGAGGCGATTCTTCAACTCAGATAATGCTTGTTGTTGGGTTTCTGACAATTTTTTTTTTTCTTTCGCTCTGCCCTTGGTGACTTTAAATAAAGGCCAAGTGATATGAGAGAACCCTTACATGAACCTACGGTAGAAATTGGAAAGACCAAAAAAGTTGCGGAGCTCTATTAGAGTGGATGGGGCTAGCTAATCCTGAATGACTTGTATCTTGGATGGGTCCACATGTACACCCTGCTCATCAATGATGTACCCCAAAAATTGAACCTGGGTAAGGCCAAAGGTGCATTTCTCCAAGTTAGCACACAACTGTGTTGGTGTAGGGTTTGAAGGACCTGTCGATTATGGTGGAGGTGCTCTTCCCAACTCTGGTTGAAGGTCTAAATTTCATCTAAATACACCACCACAAATTCATTGGTGAAGGGTCGCAAGATGTCGTCCATCAGTCTCATGAAGGTTGCAAGGGTGTTCGTCAATTCGAACGACATGACCAACCATTCGAAAAGGCCATCCTTGGATTTGAAGGAAGTCTTCCACACATTGGAGGGTTTGATAGGCACTTGGTGATAACCTGACTTCAAGTCAATCTCGCTGAAATATTTTTCCCCCTTGAGCTAGTCCAAAAGGTCATCAATTTGTGGGGTTGGGTACCTATTTTAGATAATGATCTTGTTTAGTGCCTGATAGTCAATACAAGGCCTCTAGGTGCCATCCTTCTTCTATACCAATACAATTGGGCTCCCACAAGGTGATGAGCTTGGCATGATGTGCCCTTTCTGCAATAGTTCATGAATATTCCTCTTGATCTCATCATTCTCCAGAAAAAAGCGTCAATAGATCAGTCCATTGGGAAGCGGCACGCCCGGGGTCAGATCGATGGAGTTCTTGACCTGACAGTGCAGAGGTACCCCTGTGGGTGAGGTGAAAATATGCCTGTACTCCTCCATGACCTTGTCCATTTGTTTGTGCTATGCAGAGGAGCCCTGCCTAGAAGCCATGGCCACAACCTTCTTCTTGCCCTGGGGGCGAATCATAAGGAAAATAATTTCTTAGTCTGGGAACTGATCTTACTGCATTCCTTTGCAGTGATCAAAGAGATGGCGGTAGACGGGGATACCTCTGGTATTTTTTCTACTACGTATTAGCCAAAGTAATATTCACAGAGTGAGATCTAGACTCATATACAACATGTCTCTTCCACAAGTATGGTTGTCCTAACAATACATCACAAAATTCAAGAGGAACAACGTCACACAATACCTCATATGTGAAGGGCTTGATACTATAGGGAAGGCGACACTGCTGGTTGACATGAAGATCTCGTCCTTATTGAAGCCACTCGATGGTGTATGGTTGTAGATGTGCTATAGTATTTAGGCCCAACCACTTCCCGACCTCTGCTGAAATGAGGTTCTTTTGGCTCCTGCTGTCGACAATGAACTGCAGCGGAGAACCCTTCACCCACATCTGTGAGTGGAAGAGGCATTCCCCCTCCTTTGGATCTTCAGGCTCAAACTTCTAGATCTTGGTGGTGGCCATGTGGCACTTGGTTCCACATCAATGATTTTCTTCCCTTTGTTAGTTCCCTTATCGGGTTCTCATTCAGAGTCAGAACCTGCATCTGATTCGGAAGCCTTTAGGTCGGCCACCAGTGACTGCTTGGCACGACACTCACTTGTATTGTGAGTGGAGCTCTTATGGAACTCACACCATTTTCCCATGTCCTTCTTCATCTTCGGGGTGTTGTTATTTTCTTGTGGATTCAGCGGGCTGTCCTATGTAGTTCCGCCTTGGCTTGGTCCTTTGTTCTATGGTTTGGGGGCGTCTTTTCCTTGTTTTGGATTCGCCAATCCAAATTCTTGCTTCTTCTGTTTAAACTTATGCTAAATCTTGACAGTGTACTGATACGCTGTGCCGAGTGAGGAAATGTCCAACAACTCCATCTCGTCCTGGATGTACTTGTGTAGACAACTACAATACTTGAGCACCAAATTACACTTAGTATCCTTGATACCCAGCTTCATGCGAAGGGTATAGAAAGTATTTGTGAACTCTAGAACATCTTGGTCCCTTCCTTGTGTTGGGTCCCTATAATACTAATGATTAACCCATTACTATTATAGTTGTATCCATTATTATTATTTTTGTGCCCCTATTGTCCCGATATTGTAATTACTGTGCCCCTTAGAATCCCTCTATTGTTATTTTTGTGCCTTTATATTATTATTGTTAGGTCGGCTGGGTTATATTGTGACTCCTTAGACTCCTATATATAGAAAGGTGGTTTTGTCATTTGAATCATCAAAGAATCATTCATTTGTGTAATGTAAAGGAGGTTGCCCCTCGAAGAGGCTGAATTCTAAGGCGTTGATCTATCTTTTCTATCTTTTTGTGAGTTGGTTTCATAAAATTTGGTATCAAAGCTTTGGATTCTAGGGTTTTTTTGCTCCAAATAAGTCACTGTGGCATTTTCGCTATAACTTTTTCCTACGACATTTCAGAAGCGAAAAAAAAACCCATTTGATGAAATCACACTGAACCTCAGGTCCAAATTTTAGAGCTTTTCGCGTTATATTTGCAGAGATATGATCTGAGGAAGTTGGTCTTTTTGCAGACTCTTGAATTACATTTTGAATAGGTGACCTGGGGAAAATCATCATAACTTTCTCTCTAAGCATTGGATTGAAATTTCATAAGAAGGTACAAAAAGAGTATGGACTGCAGTTTCTTGTATATATTTTTTAGAGCCAAAGGTCGAAACAGGGACACGTGGCACGTCGTACAAGTTCACTCTACTAAACTAGTCTATAATCAGGTCACTGTGGGAGATTTGGCATAACTCTTCCTTGGAGAATCCAATTTTTATCAGTATGGTGGCATTGGAAAGAGGACATAGAGGGATACTGTAGGTCATAATTTTAGAACTGGATGATCCAAAATTATAGAGATACATCAGAGGTATTATCGAGCTCCTACAAAGTGAAAAAAAGGTGTGTAGATTTTTTTAAAATTTTTGCTTAAGCTTGGTTTGAAAAAATATTTTGAAGGAATTCAAAGGGCATAGTAGAGAATTATTATCGGTAACTGATGCCCCGAGGAAAGAAAATGCAAACACCTAGTAAGGAACCTGAAATCTCTAACATGACTCATGAAGAAGAGGAAGAAATGCTACATGATATATCAAAATTACAAGACCAAGTGCAACAAATGTCACTGTCACAAAAGCTAAGAGAAGCTAAGATAAATGGCGTGGAATCTAAGATAAAGGGCATGGAAGCTAAGATGAATGGCATGGAAGTTAAGATGGATGATTTGAAGATAGATTTGAAGACGATTTGAAGAAAGACATGGCATATTTGAATATAGATTTGAAGACATACATGGTAGATTTGAAGACAGCTTTGACAAATTTTCTACAAGAAATATTTACTAATGGTGAAAAGGTAGTAAAGGAAACTCATGATGCGAACAAAAGAAATGTTAATCATGATTTCATAGACTCTAATGTTGGATCAAAGACCCACCATATTCCAAAAATCGATATGAGGAATATTGATTGCAAGGATCCTGCAACATGGATATTACAGATGGAGCAATTTTTTGATCTCAATAATGTGCAAAACACACATAAGGTACGTATTGCAACTTTATATTTGGAACAAAATCAGTTTGTATGGTATCAATGGCTTTGCTCTCGTAAACAAAAAATCACTTGGGCAATTTTTCTGGAAGAATTGACAGCACATTATGAGGATACAAAAAGAAACACTTTTTTTATCCAATTGATAAGTCTCGAACAAAAGGGTTCAATAATGGAGCACATTGAGGAGTTCCAAAAATTGAACATAAGGGTAAAAAATATTCCAAAGGAGCATAGGATTGATGTGTTCATAGGGACTTTAAAGGATAATATCCAACATGATGTTCACCTTTGGGAACCTGATTCATTAGAGAAGGCATTTAAGTTAACAAGAAAAATGGAAAGAAAAATTATGGCAACCAGGAAGCATACCACTCACAACTATAAAGATGGAAGTGTTGTTGCGCCTAGTCTTCTACAACCTATAAGGTTGACACCACAACAATTGGAAGAAAAAAGAGAAAAAAGGCTTTGTTACAGTTGTGATAGAAAATACGCTAAAGGTCATAAGTGTGCTGAGAATAAATTATTCTACATAGATTGTGAAGAGGAAGAAGAAAAGGAGCAAGAAAGGTCAAAAGAAGAGGATATACTCCAGGAACAAAGCCTAGATAAAGAAGAAATGAATCCCAACATATCTTGTAATGCATTGGCTGGAATTACCACTCCTCAAACCATCAAGATAGAAGGACAAATCAAGAAGAAAAAGGTAATAGTGTTGATTGATTCAGGAAGTACCCACAATTTTATTCATTGTAAGGTAGCAAAAGAACTGAATTGCTTCCTATATCCAGCACCAGAGTGTCAAGTGATAGTTGCAAATGGAGGAACAATAAATTGCTCTGGAAAGTGCCATAATATCAAGCTATCCATGGGAGAATATGTATTGACTAGCCCAATGCTTTCCATTCCAATGGGAGGTGCTGATGTTGTACTAGGAGTCCAATGGCTACAATCCTTGGGTACAATAGCTTTTAATTTTCAAGAAATTTTCATGAAATTTTCTGCGGAAGGAAAGGAAGTTGAATTAAGGTGTATTGAAGGGAAACCGAGAAAGATAATCAACTTTAACGGTATGACAAATCTTCTAAAAAAGGAACAAAGAGGTGTAATTGCACAATTATGTTCGCTAGATGTTTCCACATCGAAATCATATATTTCTCCAGATCTCCAAAAAGTATTGGACAATCATTCCAAGGTATTTGAGACTCCCAAAGGTCTTCCACCTATTCATGATCATGATCATGCTATTCATCTAATTCCAGGAAGTGTTCCTCCAAACATTAGGCCGTATAGATATCCCTATGCCCAAAAGAGTGAAATTGAACGTATGGTTGCAGAAATGCTAGAGGATGGTATAATTCAACCTATTCAAAGTTCTTTCTCTGCTCCAGTAGTATTGGTGCAAAAGTAGGATGGATCATGGTGCTTGTGTCTGGATTATAGGGAGCTCAACAAGCTCACTATTAAAGATAAGTTTCCCATTCCTGTCATTGATGAATTACTGGATGAATTGCATGGATCAATTTACTTCACCAAGTTGGATCTTCATTCAGGATATCATTAAATCAGAATGAAGACTGAAGACATTCCGAAAACAACATTTAGAACTCATGAGGGTCATTATGAATTTTTGGTCATGCCTTTTGGCCTTACCAATGCACCTTCTACATTTCAAGTTCTGATGAATTCCATTTTCAAACCCTTCCTTAGAAAATTTGTGTTAGTATTTTTTGATGATATACTAATCTACAACAAGTCTTGGAAGGATCATGTTGAACATGTTGATAGGGTGCTACAACTATTGGAGGAGAAACAATTATATGCAAAAAGATCCAAATGTTTCTTTGGAGTACAAGAGGTGGAATATCTAGGTCATATTGTATATCATGAAGGAGTTAAGGTAGACCCTAGCAAAATTAAAGATATTAAGGAATGGAAAATCCCCACATCCATAAAGCATATGCGAGGATTTCTCGAGTTGAAAGGGTATTATCGCAAGTTTTTTAAGAATTATGGGAGAATAGCAACACCTTTAACAACATTATTGAAGAAATATGCATTTTCATGGACTCCAGAAGCAACAAAGGCCTTTGAACATCTTAAAGAGGCAATGTGCCAAGTACTGGTCTTAGCTACACCGGACTTCACAAAAACCTTTATTATGGAATGTGATGCTTTAGGAAATGGAATTGGTGCTGTTTTAATGCAAGATGAAAGACCCATTGCTTTTGAAAGTCATCCAATCAAGGGAAAGTTTTTACACAAAGCTATTTATGAGAAGGAAATGTTGGCAATACTACATGCACTTAAGAAATGGAAACCCTACCTAATGGGAAGATACTTCAAGGTAAAAACGACTCATGATAGCCTTAAATACTTTTTAGAACAAAGATTATCCTTTGAATATCAACAAAAGTGGGTCACAAAGATGTTGGGTTATGACTTTGAAATCATCTACAAAAAAGGGAAGCAAAATGTCGTGGCAGATGCACTCTCAAGAAAGGATGAGGATGTGGAAGCATTGTTGTGCGCCATTTCTATTATCCAACCAGATTGGATAAACGAAGCAAGGGAGGAATGGAAGAATGATGAAGAAGTGTGGCCACTTGTTTGAAAGTTACAACAAGATACCAGTACATCTGATACATTTAGCTGGAAAAATGATTCGCTATGGTACAAAGATCGCTTATACCTCTGTAAGAATTCCCAACTCAAACAAAAGATTCTTATGGAATTGCACACTTCTCCCTTAGGAGGGCACTCAGGATTTTTAAAAACTTACCACAGGGTTAAGAAGGAATTTATTTGGGATGGCCTTAAATCAGATATTCAAAATTTTGTGGTGGAATGTTTGGTTTGCCAACAAAATAAAGTTGAAAAAATTAAGACCCCGGGTCTATTACAACCTTTATCCATTCCAGGCCAATGAGGTTTCACTGGATTTTACCACAGGTTTACCCAAGTCTGAGGGAAAGAGTGTCATCATGGTGGTAGTTGATAGACTTACCAAGTATGCACACTTTTGTGCATTATCACATCCATTTAGAGCCAGTACAATGTCTACTACATTTATGGGAACAATTCAAAAGCTACGAGGAAGCCCAAAGATTATTTTAAGTGACAAAGATCCCATTTTCACCGGAAAATTTTGGACAAAACTATTTTATTGTCTTGGTACTCATTTAGCTCATAGCTCATCTTACCATCATCAATCTGATGGGCAAACTGAGATAGTAAACAAATGTTTGGAAGGATATATTTGTTGCTTTGTATCTGATAAACATACACAATGGGTCAAATGGTTGCCTCTGGCTGAATGGTGTTATAACACTTCCTTCCATACAACAACAAAAATGACCCCATTTATAGCACTTTATGGATATCAGCCACCATCCATCACATCATATTTAAGAGAAAATTCTAAGGTTTAAGCTGTGGAACATCACATCGAGCATCAACAACAAGTCCTCCAACTCTTAAAGGATAACCTCATGTTGGCGCATAATAGAATGAAATAGTAGGCATATCAACATTGCAGCGAAAGAAGTTTCGATATAGGTGATTGGGTATTCCTATGGCTACAACCATATAAACAAATGTCCCTCAAGCAAGCTAAGAAGGATAATAAATTATCACCAAAGTATTATGGTCCGTACAAGGGGTTGCAAAAGATTGGTACTATGGCATACAAATTGGAGCTTCCTGCAGCTTCTCGAGTGCACCCAGTTTTCCATGTTTCATGTTTAAAGAAGGTTATAGGTGACAACCTCCCAGTTCAAACAATATTGCCAGAACTTGATGAGGAAGGAAAAATTATATTGGAACCGGAAGCAGTCACAGAAACAAGAACTTGACAGCTACGAAATCGATCAATTTTGGAGTATCTCATCAAGTGGAAGAACTTATCCGCTGAAGATTCCACATGGGAGGATGAGAATTTTATACAAAAGCATCCATAACTACTCAAGCGTTGAGGACAACACTTTTTTGAAGGAGAGGGGCATGTTAGGTCTCTATAATACTAATGATTACCCCATTACTATTGTAGTTGTATCCCTTATTATTATTGTTGTGCCCCTATTGTCCCCATATTGTTATTACTGTGACCCTTAGAATCCCTCTATTGTTATTTTTGTGCCTTTATATTATTATTGTTTGGTCGGCTGGGTTATATTGTGACTCCTTAGACTCCTATATATAGAAAGGAGGTTTTGTCATTTGAATCATCAAATAATCATTCATTTGTGTAATGTAAAGAAGGTTTCCCCCTCGAAGAGGTTGAATTCTAAGGTGTTGATCTATCTTTTCTATATTTTTGTGAGATGGTTTCATAACACCTTATCGTAGCGTGGTCCACTTTATGTATTTTCCTTCATAACTCGCAATAGGGTAATATTGTTCCTTGATGGCATCTCGGAAAGAATTCCAAGTGGGTGCGGCTAAAAACAACGAGTGTTCACTCTTGTCCTTTTGTTCACATTAGGTTTCCCACCAATCCTTGACGTGTGGGGTGACTTTGAGAAGTGAAAAAGTAATCTTTTCTTAATTGGAAAAGTCATGAACTGAAAAATATCCTTCCAATATATTTAACCATTTATTTATGACATCTTGTTACAGGGAAAAGTGTCTATTTAGAACTGCTCTATCCCACTAAGGTGTGACAACTGCCTTAGAAATAAACAGAGAAAAACTACTTTTGTATTTCCTTTATGAACTATAGATAGAGAGGAATAGAAAGAACCGACCTGTGTCTTGCGCTAATCCTTTGATCCAATCCCTCTCTTCTTTGATAGTCTCTAGCTACCTGCTCCCTTACTTGCCCAGCTTCACCAAGTACCTGTAAGATCACAGAAGAAGAACACTATACAAAGACATGGATCTATATTCATAAACAACTTAGGATCAGATTTCAGTTAACCATACAAATGTAATAAGCATCAATGATACAAAAGCATGGAGGAAACTCAAATAGTTTTTATTGATAAACAAGAAAAGATCCAGGAGGAGTTACAACTGGTGGTTCCTGACCCAGCATCAACCTTCCAGCGAAGAAGCCCCTCTTCACCTCAAACAAAGCATAGATCACCCAATACTCTGATGTTTTTCTCAAAAACCAACAACAATTCCTTACAATATGCAAAATTCCAGCCTCTGGATCTCTGAGATGAGGGATCCATATATATATATATGTGTAAGGAGGATGAGTCATCTTGTGATTTGATTAGTGTCTTCTCTCTGTCAGTTCTTGCTTCCACTTGGAGACTGAAGGCCTCTTACTCATCCTTGGTCGAATTCAGTGAGGCAAGTGTCATAGGAGAAGATTCTGGAAGCTTCCATTGTCTCTCCACCTCGCGGAATGACACTGCCATTTGTCATTTCTCGCCCATCGCACCCCACAGAAGGGACTTTTGAAATGCAATGCACCCTCACAGTGTATTTAGGTGCAATGCAACGCACCTAGCCAGTGGAGCAGCTAAAATGATCCTGTTTTGACTTATTCTGAGCAGTTTCTGGTGGAGAACTTCTGGGAGAAGCTGTAATCTGTTGACCTTGTTCCTTTAGGGGTTAGAACAACACTTTTAGGGACTTAGGAGCCCTTGGTTTATGGACATTTCATGCTTGGAGTTGTAGGGCACAAAAATGTCTATAACACATCTTCATCTATCAGGCCTTCGAATATGGGAATATCGAAGTTAACTTGTACCTTAAAAGGAGTGGTGCATGCAGAGTAGCTGTTGGATGAAGATGCCTCGCCTATGGGTAGCCGTCGAAGGATCAGGGCAAAATTATCCATCATCGCATCCTTCTGTCGCTCGAGGGCTTCCTCGAGCAATATTTTGAAAGGATCTCCTGCCCCCTCATCTTTCTTTTCTTCGTTCATGGGAGGTCATTGAGTTTTGCGAGGATGATATTGCTAGTTCAATCAGATCAAGCCCTAACTCCTTATACCCTGACCTCGTTTGGGACATGCAAAGAAAAACAGAGAAAGATAAAACCGCTCTGATGCCATTGATATGAACTTAAACATGAATGCAACAACCTACAAATATAATCATAAAAACAGAGATGCAGCAGAAAAACACTTCATTTCATTAATAAAAAAACACTGAACTATGCTTACAAAGAGAATGGAAATAATATAGCTTGGGCAATGGTAGCTCATCTCTGAGAAGAGATGCGGTGTCTACATTCCTATGAATTGTGTTACAATGAGGCTCAAGGGCCTATTTATTATTGGAAAACATGAGAAAACCCTAACCCCAGGAGATGTAACAAAAAGATTTTGTGGGCCCCGTTGGGGTTAGTTAGGTAGCCAACTTCCCGGGGTCATAACTTGGTCATATTATCTTCGTTTGGCACATACCATACCTTGTTGGAAAGGTCCCTCTGAGTACTACAAGTTTCACCGCAAATAGAAATGGGCCTACTGCGAACCCCAAAAAACCGTCATTTAGGGGGTCAAAATTGCTCCAGAAGTTCAAGACCCGAAAAACTGCTAAAACTAGTAAATGATGAAATGAGCAAGGAAACATATGAAACTGACTGGGTGGTCTAGGTGGAATAGGTGGGTGGCCACCAATATCCAACTGGATCATGTTCGAAGATGAGTATGAGGCATGGGAAAATCAACCTATAAAGAGACCATCAAAGTTATAAGTTTGTGGTGTGATGCTTCAATGAAAGACATTGCATTACCTTTAGAAGCAAGATGTTGAAGCTACAAGCTCTTAAAGTATTAACTCCATTTTTTGTCATGGACCTGCATTGTTAAGTAAAGTCCCTGGAGGATGCATTACATATGTTGATGATAAGGCATGACTTATGTTGTAAATATGAAACATGGATGCCCAGTCCTGAAGTCTATTCTTTAGGCAGTCAAAATTTGAAATAAGGAAAAATATCATTTTCACTAATATATACTTGAATAAAGCATAACTTGATGGAACAAGTTCATTGGACATGAAAAATCTACAATGAAAAAAGGTTGAGTTCCTCTTCAAGTTTGGAGACCGAAGTTCTCTTGAGAAAAATGAGTTATTTGCATATATAAAGGTGTTCTTATGATAAAGGATAGGGTACTTGGTTTGAAAGGGTCGAAATCATTGTATAGCTGAAAATACATTATTTCAACCAAGTATGATGTATTCTCTCTTGATGATGACATCTCTCATTTATATAACAATTTTTATTGGAGATCCCTAATCATGATACACTTGTTTAAGACTAACATCAATATGAAACATATTTGATTGTTTTCTGAGGCATGGGGACTCTATGGTTTTTGGAAATTTGGATATGGGAAGGATATTTTTCACATTACAAAGTCTTTTGGACTTGAAAAGTTCTAAAATGAGTTTTAGAGTTTGTAAATCCTAGAAGACTAGAAGTCTTAGATGTGAAAATCCTAGGGTTTATGGATAAAACATTAGATATGGACCTAGATAATGTTTCCAATGAAAGAAGAAACCATAGCTCATGCAAGGAAGGAATGAAATAATGCTGATGATGAGGACAAGGTTGATAAAACTACAATGCTAAGATCAAGAGAGAGATGACATTTCCCTATAATATTCAAAAGATAAGTAGCATATATATCTGTTCCTTACTTATTGTTGTTATTGTTTTACTATTAACCTCTTGTCTTTATATCATTTCTTCGTTGTAATTGTTCTTCCATTGCATCCTAGTGAGGATTGAAAGTACATAACGAAGGTTTCCAAGGCTCTGGCAGTAGATGGAAGTAGTAGATGAACAAAGCAAAGCCTGTGACAAGAGAATTCTCCAAAAATTGGCGATCTATGTTGAGATATATTGTACTAAATGAGATCCAAGCTTAGAGGGAGAAGTAATATCAAGAAGTTTGGAGTATACCTTGATTGTGTTGAAGATAAGTCAGTGGTGAATTCCAAATGGATCTACAAAATCGAGATTGCAGTAGATGGAAACATAGAGAGACTAGAGGGTTCTCCTAGAAAGAGGGAGAGGATCATGAAAAGACATTTTCTCCAGTTTCCAAGTACACTTCTAATAGAATTATTGTTGCTTTTGTTATGGAATTACATCATATGGATGTAAAGGTTGTTTTTATCAATGAAGAAATTGAGGAAGAAGTGTACATGAACCACCTCAAGGCTTTGAGGGACATGAAGGAGTCTCTTGCTTGCAAAAGGTCATACCTCAAACTTGGATTGATGGATAAAGGTTGATATTATATGATTTGTTTCTGACGAAAAAAATGACTCATAAGGAGCAACATTGGCATAAAGATTTGCTTCCATAGTAAGGGGAGTAGTCAAGTATTCCTCAGGATACCTTATTCTAGATTTAGAGGGAGTTGATCTCTAAGTTCGAGATGAAGGACTTAGATTTGATGCATTACCTCCTTGAAGCATAATACAAAGATCCCTCCCATATTTTTAGGATGATGGAATGCTAGGGTAGATAGATGATATATAACAATAACTATAAAGCTACAGTGACAAAGGGAGTAGCCAGGATTTCCACAACATGATCTGTTTCAGAAAGACCATCCAGTTAAGGTAACCATAAAGTAGCCATGGTGATGGCTCTAGTAAAGGAAGTCAACCAGTTTATGATTGAGTCGAGGCATGTGGCTCAACATATGTTGAAGTACCAACATGGTACAATTGGTCATGGCATATTCAGTTATGGTTTGAGATATGTCTCAAACAATGAAGTACAATTGCAAGGATTCATAGATTCATATTGGGAATATATTGTAGAAGACAAAAAATGTTCATCAAGATATCACTTTAGTGTGAGCTCCGTTACAATTTCTTGGATGAGTAGGAATCATACATTTATTGCACTCAGTACTGAAAAAGCTGAGTATATTTCAGCTTGGTTGGCGACTTGTGAAGCAATATGGCTTCAAAAACTACTTGCAATATTGCTT
This sequence comes from Pinus tabuliformis, assembly GCA_031772625.1. Taxonomy (NCBI): domain Eukaryota; kingdom Viridiplantae; phylum Streptophyta; class Pinopsida; order Pinales; family Pinaceae; genus Pinus; species Pinus tabuliformis. The sequence goes on along the minus strand of CM062806.1, from coordinate 679,836,264 downwards.
GATCAAGTGAAAGTGATGACCATGATGATAGGTCAAAGCACAATAGATCTAGTACCAAGACATGGTACAAAAGGGAGTAGTATGGTTCCAGTAATATTTTATATTCAGGAAAATTGCTAACAAAGCCTCTATTCCAAAATCAAATTTTTATACTTAGAGCACAAGCTTGGAATGATTGAGCATGTATCTCTCAACAAGAGGGAATGATGAAATTGTAGCATCAAAGACATTCATTCTCTCAGGATTAGATTGATCAGGAGAATGGTCTGAAGCGTTGATGTGATAGCATCACAGATAAACATTCTCCCTGTGTAAAGTGTGTTAACCAGAATTAGGGAGAATGGTCCAACAGAGGATAGTCATTCTTCTTGTGTCAAGTATGTTGACCAGAATTAGGAAGAATAGTCCTAGAGGCCCATAATCACTCAGTTGAGTGGGTGCCTTTCAACATCAGGCTTAGATTCTCCAGATAGGTTGAGTGAGCACATTTAGCATGAGACCTTGAATTACTCAAGAAAAGGGAGGCCTTTAGAGATTCTCCATGATTCAAAGATATTGACCAAGATGATGGTGAACCAAGACTACTCTATACACCATGTGTCAGAGGGACCAAAATTATTGTAACTAGTTGATGTTAATGATGTACCACGTGTCAGGTGTACTGACCATGATTATGGTGCACCATTGGTTAAAGGTACCAATTGGAATTAATGTAACTAGTAGATGTTATTGATTTACCATGAGTCAGAGTTTTTGACCAGGTAATTAAATGATGTTGATGTTGATGATGAATTATTCTAACCTTTCCTTAGAATTTTTTTCAATAAGAGAACATCTAGATAATCATTATGAATACCTCCCTAGCTAAGAGGGAGTGTTGAATTTTGTAGTTATGGTCGTTCTTCATAATTAATATTCTAGCCCTTGAAATTCACATAATGAAAAAAGTAAGACTTCTTGTTTGCAAGTTTCTGTGGTGTTCAAAATTTGAAGAAATAATTTTCGGAATTATATCCACGATGAACATTTTTTTTATCGATGTTTTGAGTCTAGATCAAGGCCCATCATCAGGATGAAACATTTTCTTGTTCTTCATGTAGTTTTCAAAAGAGAAACTTTGAAGTTTCAAATTTGATTTTTTGGATCCAAAAGTTGTCAGTTCGACCCTCCTCCTAGTTAAGTTGGCTTTAGTCAGAAAGGAACACATTTGGCCAACCATACTTCTATATGTATATATATATATATATATATATATATATATATATATATAAGACTGTTACACTAAAAAATGTCACCATGGCTATTTACAGTTGGTATGGCTCTATCAACAGTCATACTACCCTCTTAAGCAAGTCTTATGCCTCTGCTATTCATGTCAAACTCCAAGAAAGAGAGAAAGTCTTTATAAATATGTTTATCTCTGGGTACGCAGGTTCTATCAAACCTTGCCTGCGGGTACGCACCTATTGTTCATAAGGTCTGCGTCCAAGGACGCTTTGTATCTAAAGGGGCAGGTGCGTCCCTCTGAAAAGGTTAAAATGCGCAAGTTTTATCTTCAAAAACTTACTTGTGGTCATTTCTAGAGCATTCTAGAAGGTTGTTTGACGTGTATTGAGCGCCTCCAGATGGTTCATGCACTCCTACCAAAGAGGAACTTATCCCATCAATAAGGGAGTGATCCCATCCAAAGAGGGGACTATCCCATTGATGGTGGACCTGATTAACTTCCTCTTGAGCACTATAAATACAGGCTTTGGGCCAGAAGGAGGGAGGTTGAAAGCTATACATTTCTAAGGGTAAATGCTGCAGGAATTAGGACTCCCATTTAGAAGCTTGTGAGGAGAGATTGCCATATTTGCTAGTTCTATTTGGAAGTGGGTGATCTTTGTCAAAGTAGAGGAAGACTCTTGTGGACCCTGGAAGGAGCTTGCACAACACCAAGGCTCAGGTTGTAATGGTTCCTTTTGATTACCTTTAATGCAAATTGGTCCATTCTTCTCAATAACTTGTTGTTTATGGGTTATTTCATGTACTCCTTGGTCTATATGTTGAATATGCTTTGTTTTATGTTATAATCAGGTGCTATTTAATTGTTTGACTGTTGGTGATTGCAGGTTTTGGAGAAAAGGAGGAGCTCATCCAGATCAACAAAGCTTGGAATTCTACAACAACGTTTGGACAAAGGTAAGAACGAAACACTTGATTTCTCATATCATAATGCATGTTTAGAGAAGGATAGCTCCAGTTTGTTTTGTTTGTCATTAGAATGTCTTAGACTTCTAGGAAGGTCGGTTGTGTCCGCACTCTTGACTGATTCCGTGTGACAAATTGGCGACTCCGCTGGGGAATCAGTCACACGGAATCAGTCAAGAGTGCGGACACAACCGACCTTCCTAGAAGTCTAAGACATTCTAATGAAAAACAAAACAAACTGGAGCTATCCTTCTCTAAACATGCATTATGATATGAGAAATCAAGTGTTTCGTTCTTACCTTTGTCCAAACGCTGTTGTAGAAGTCCAAGCTTTGTTGATCTGGATGAACTCCTCCTTTTCTCCATAACCTGCAATCACTAACAGTCAAACAATTAAATAGCACCTGATTATAACATAAAACAAAGCATATTCAACATATAGACCAAGGAGTACATGAAATAACCCATAAACAACAAGTTATTGAGAAGAATGGACCAATTTGCATTAAAGGTAATCAAAAGGAACCATTACAACCTGAGCCTTGGTGTTGTGCAAGCTCCTTCCAGGGTCCACAAGAGTCTTCCTCTACTTTGACAAAACTCACCCACTTCCAAATAGAACAAGAAAAGATGGCAATCTCTCCTCACAAGCTTCTAAATGGGAGTCCTAATTCCTGCAGCATTTACCCTTAGAAATGTATAGCTTTCAACCTCCCTCATTCTGGCCCAAAGCCTGTATTTATAGTGCTCAAGAGGAAGTTAATCAGGTCCACCATCAATGGGATAGTCCCCTCTTTGGATGGGATCACTCCCTTATTGATGGGATAAGTTCCTCTTTGGTAGGAGTGCATGAACCATCTGGAGGCGCTCAATACACGTCAAACAACCTTCTAGAATGCTCTAGAAATGACCACAAGTAAGTTTTTGAAGATAAATCTTGCGCATTTTAACCTTTTCAGAGGGACGCACCTGCCCCTTTAGATACAGAGCGTCCTTGGACGCAGACCTTATGAACAATAGGTGCGTACCCGCAGGCAAGGTTTGAGAGAACCTGCGTACCCAGAGATAAACATATTTATAAAGACTTTCTCTCTTTCTTGGAGTTTGACATGAATAGCAGAGGCATAAGACTTGCTTAAGAGGGTAGTATGACTATTGATAGAGCCATACCAACTGTAAATAGCCATGGTGACATTTTTTAGTGTAACTGATTGCCCCCTAAAGTGCGAAGCCTGGAATAGATTTGTGTTTTGTATTATCTAGGAAGGGTGAAGCGCTTTATCATTTCGAGGATTATCTCGTGGAGAACCTGGTCAGAACCTGCAATTTTCAACACAAAATACATGGATAAGATTATATCATCACTGAGGTAGGCATTCCCATACTCAGATAAAAACTTTAACTAACAGACTAACTACTCTGATACATGAATGATTTTGCAGTACATCATAATCATAGACTTTTGTAGACACAGTATGGGCGCAACCATCTGTTTATGATTAGTCTACTTAGATAATGAATACAAAACTCCTCGCAGCCTGGATGGTAAAGATTCGATCCAGGGTCTTCATTCCTACTTCTCGAATTGGTACGATTCTAGCCATGCGAATAAATGAGTCGATGTCGAACATGGTAGAAACCACTTGATTACCAGTCGATGATGTAAACTGTTAACAAGCGTGAGAGAGACCACCAGTAATGTCAATGGTTCTCAAAGTACCCAGTACAATCCATGATATGTGAATGAATGAGTTGATGTCGAACATTTCACGAAATCCTTCGATCGAAAGTCAATGATGTAAACTGACGTCAAAGGCGAGAAACCTGCCATTGATGCATGCAGACTTCAAGGCACTGACGATTTCTAAGTCATCTCTCTAGATAATGTGCTGATGTCGATAGAAAGTTACCCGTTGCAGGCTAGCCCACAACACGAAATCATTGTTCAAGTTGAAGAAATGTTGCTGTAAGGACTGACTCAGGGATGGTCAAATGGATGACAATTATTTTGCAGATGAAAGTTTTGTTTGCAGACCTCTTGAACACATAACGACACGACAGATGGTTTGGTGCTAAATAACTCAAAGTTAATCCCCGGAACCCGGTTGAAGACTTTCAAAAGTGGTTTGATCAACTGTGAGGTAAAGGATTTCCCAACCCAGGTGAATGAAAAGTGTCGTGTTCAAGAGTGGTAATAAAGCTTCTTCTGAGACAAAAGGTAACAAATAGGTTCATTCTTCTCTCTTTTCCCCCACCATTTCTGGCAAGTACCTCTTTATTTTTAACAAGCTTGAGGAGGATAACATATGCTTGATTATAAGCTCATCCTTCGGGTGAGTCCAACCTAGTTTTGATTCGAACCCTAGGAAGGAGTGGTTCGTTCCTGTTTGTAATTGAACAGGTCCTTTACTGTGAAATGTTTAACGAGCCCAGTATAGGAGAAACTCGGTGTTTTTCAATTTTAGAGAGTCTGAAAAACTTAAGAAGACTCCAAGTTGAACTTTTTCGTAGATTTGTGTCCCTCAAGCCCGAAAAAGTATAAAATAATACCTGGGGGAACCGCTTGATCTTGCGACCAAGGAGTACTTTCATAATTGGTGTCACTGACCTGAAAAGTAAAAAGTGATCAAGGACATGTCGTTTTATTTCCAGTATCGAGTTTGAAACGACAAAAACCCGGCAATCTTTTCCTGATTTTACGGTCAGAAAATAGCTATAAGGGGACCGTCTTTTAATTCTGTTTTAACGAGTGTAAAAGAAACGCTCGGCAATCTTTTCATGTTTTAGGAGTCAGAAAAGGGCTTAAAAGAGAACTCCAAGGTTTCACTTTTTCGTAAGTTTTAAAGAGTTCGAAAAAGGGATAAAAATGTACTCATGTGGCCGACTTTCAATTTAATTTACGAGCAGGAAAAGGCGGAAAGAACTCGGCATTTTCATTTGTTTTACGAGAATGAAAGATAGCACAATAATCTCGAGAGTTTCATGAGTTTAACGAGTCTTGAAAATAACTGAAATTGACTCGAGATAGGTTTCATTTTTACAGAAGCTTGAAACAGATAAAAACTATTCTTCAAAGTAGTTTCATTTTTTCACAAGCTTGAAACAGAGAGAAAACTGTGCTTGATGTCCCCTAAGCGTAACTGCTAGAGTGCATGCCCCCCTGCTTCATTTCATTCAACCAGTTGGATGAAATGAAGGTTCATGAACGAGATTGTTTGAAAGACCCGACCTAAACTATAAGAAAATTATGCAAAACTAACTAACCTAAATATTCAACTTAACATTTATGAGATCTAGTCAATCTCTCGACTCAATTAGAGGAGGATTTGTTTCATTTTTTAACGAGCTTGACACAGGAAAAGAACTATGCTCGGATTCGGTTTCATGCTTACGCAAGCTTGAAATGAAAAACTATGCTTGTTATAAGTTCACATGCCCCCAGCACAATGACGCAAAACGAGGTACATGCCCCCCAAGCTTCATTGCATTCAATGAGGTGGATGGAATGAAGCTTTACTTTCAAGATCTTGGAAAGACTTGAAAAGGGAGTTGTTTCATTTTTTAACGAGCTTGACACAAGACAAGGAACTATGCTCATAACTACTCTCTACAACCTACCTAACAAAAACTTTACTCTAAAAACCTTGATTCATTTTTTAATGAGCTTGACACAAGACAAGGAACTATGCTCTAAAATCCTTGATTCATTTTTTTAATGAGCTTGACCCAAGACGAGGAACTATGCTCATGACTACTCTCTACAATCTACCTACTTAACCTACCCTTGTTTCATTTTTTAACGAGCTTGACACAAGACAAGGAACTATGCTCAAAAAGTTCGCATGCCCCCAGCATAATGATGCAAAGCGAGGTACATGCCCCCCAGGCTTCATTGCATTCAACCGGCTGGATGAAATGAAGTTTTACTTTCAATATTTAACTTGAAAAGGGAGTTGTTTCATTTTTAAGGAGGTTGACACAAGAAAATAACTATCCTCATACCTGATTCATTTTTTAACGAGGTTGACTCAGTAACAGGAACTATCCTCAAAACCCTACTTTCTAAAATCTACCTGATTCATTTTTTAATGAGGTTGACTCAGTAAAAGAACTATCCTCTAACACCCTGTTTCATTTTTTAACGAGGTTGACACAGGAACAAAACTATCCTCGTACACACTGATTCATTTTTTAACGAGGTTGACACAGTAAAAGGAACTTTCCTCGTTGCATCCAGTTTCATTTTTTAACGAGGTTGAGACGGGAACAAACTATCCTCACTGCATCCAGTTTCATTTTTTAACGAGGTTGAGAGAGGAACAAACTATCCTCGTACCATTGATCATGGCTTCCAACTGGAAGAAAGACATGTCAATGGACACACCTTGATCATGGCTTCCAAAAGGTCTTCATCCGAAGGAAGAATAGTTTTTTGGAAGGAACACACGTCAAGGGACTCAAAAGGGATAAGAACATCGTGTTCAAATAATCCCATAGAGTTTTCCATGTCAATTACCGGATCTAAATCAAAGGAAGATGAGCAAACAGTGAGAGGCTCACTTACATCGGTAACTGAAAACATGGGACCAGTTGCCACATAATTAACCCGTGGTAGGGTAGATACCACTTTAGAATCAGGAACATTTAGGGCTGTCATATTATTGGTAGTTGAGACAAGACTACGGAACGAAAGCTGATCCACAGTCACAATACTGCCATTGTGAGGGAAAGACATCACGCAAAAGAGTGTCGATGCGACAGCTTTCATTGCATAAACATAGTCTCGCCCAAGGAGTAAATTGAAATCCAAGGGACCTCGAACTACCATAAGATCAATACAGACAGTTTTACCTTCCAAGGTAAGAGAATACTTAGGAAGGATCCCTAAAGGTTCACTAATGGTTCTGTTAAAAGCTTTCAGATTCTGCGTAATAGGCGCAAGCTGAGGGGAACCCAAAGCTTTCCAAACAGTTGAGGATAAAATACTAACAGAAGCACCTTCATCTACCTGAGTACGATGTATGTCCCTACCACCAGCCTTGACAATGATTTGGAAAGGGATAGAGGAAGGAAGACGAGGTTCTGTCAGTCTATTCCAATCAAAGGAAAAGACCTCAGTGCTTGGAGGGGGTTCTATAGAAACAGGTGAAATGCCCCCCGGCATAGAAGAATCTGATGTAACAAGAAGAACCTGAGCGGTATGAAATTCACTCTCTAAATGGAAAGTGGGATCGACCGAATGTGAAATTGAATCGACCACTTGATCAACTAACGGATCATCAACCTGAGTGACATGAGTTTCACTCTCCAATGGAAGAGTGTGATCGACTGAACTTGAATTTAAATCAATCACTCCGTCAGTTGACGGTAGGTTGGGAGAAAGTTTACGGTAACCAGTTGGAAATTCTTGCTGTGGAATAGTAAGGTTTTCCAACAATTTCGAGGCTTCATCCATGTGAGGGCAAATGTGAGTTTGATGACTCCCTTTGCATAACTTACAAGGAAACCTAACTGTACCCTTTTTCCCAGGAACCTGACTATCACTGATTGATGGATCAACGGAAAGTTGATGAGATTTTTCTGACCATACTTCCAAGACCTTTGGAATACCAGGACAATTGACAAGGAAGTGGTCACCCTTACAAAGCTTGCAAGGGTATTTGGGTTTATGATGCATGTCGGAGGTTTCCTCAACACCACTAACATTTACAGCCATGGTTGGTTGGTTGACTTCTTTCTTATCTTGCTTCTTCTTCTTCTTCTTCTTCTTCTTCTTCTTCTTCCCTTTCTTCTTCTTCTTAGCCTCCTGGTTACTAACATCGAGGCTTTTACCAGGCGAAGAGGAAGAAATGGAGGAAGAAAAATTAGGCGAAGAAGGTAAAGGGTCAACAGAAGGTTGGTGATGTTGAGATGGTGAACTCTGTTGAGGTGAAGCATCCAGTTGAGGTGGAAAAATTGGAGTACTTTGGGCCAACGAAGTTGAAAATAACCATATCGGTAATCCTATTGTAAATCCAGGTAATGACAAAGTAGCCATGTAAGGTGGACCAACATTTCCAAAGTAAGGAAAAGTACTAGGATTCTCATTAGGAGGGGTTCCTAGGTTGATAAATTCCGGAACATTTGCCATTATATTCAACTTTAGTGAATTTTATTAAAAATTTAAAACTAAAATTAACAATTCACAATTCACACTTGACAACTAAAATTCACAATTCACACCTATGGTCTCTAAAAGTAAAAACAAACAAATTAACACGCGCTATCAAATCTAGGAGTCAAACCACACACAAACAGTAAGCTCTCCGGACCGAAAACACTAGTTGGTGATTAAGCCCAACCTCGCAGAATCCAGTACAGAAATAGTGGGTGGAACAGTTACCCCGGCAACCTGCTTAATGAATAGACTGGACCAAGTTCCCCCACTTTAACTGTCTTGAGTGAAGTGAACCCCCCAGAAAATCCAAGTGAGTATAGCCGACGTCTGCTCCAGGTATAGTGGGACCTTCCCTCCACCGTCACCTTGGGTAGAATCCTAAAGATTATGGTCACTAAGGTTACCAACGGCCACAAGTACACCTGGTGGAATAGTCTAAACTCCGACAGCACGCAAGGGCAGAGTAGCAAGCTCAATCCCCTTACCGGATCCTTGACAATAATCCAAGGTTTACCGATAAGTGACCCCTGGCTCCTCGACAATGGTTAATCCGAGGTTTACCGTTTGTAATACGTACTGTCTGGCGTCGTTCCCAACGAGGGAGGATGGATCCCCTCACTGGTTCGGACACGAGCTCGTGCTTCTCCTTTAAGAGGAGCTTTCCCAGATTGTAAATGTAACGATTGGATTTGATTATATCACAAGATCAGCTACTTGTTTGGTTTTACTGTCTTGGAGAGTTAAGTACTCACCTACTCCAAGACACTAGCCTAAGCTATGTTGGTGTTTCAGAGCCCTAGAAATGTAAAAATTACTAGATGAATTTTAATTAAGTGCTATGTTATTGAGGCTGTTATTACTCAAATGGGTAAATGGATACGAAACCAATGGTGTGATGACCCGACTCAACCGAATGCAATCGAATATGATAATGTAATCTTTTCAATTCGATGAATCCTAACTAAAGTAAGGAGAGAGTTTCCATTCACTTCCAACAATGAAAAAATTGATCACTAAGAGAAAATATAACAAATTCTCTAATGCACTAATTTCATCAAGACAAACTAATGCAAATCAATTCCAAACCCTTTTTTTTATTTTATTTCTGTGTAAATTCAAATCAAAGAAAACTGATCTAAATCTACAATTGATTTTTTCAGAATGTAAACTATGCAATTGTAATCTATGCACAATTCACTTGAAAAGTATGCAAATGTAATCTATGCACATTTTTCATTAATATTCTGAAAATGAGAATTCTAATTATGCAAATGTGATCTATGCAAGAGAATTCTCAAACACAAGATGATTCTAATGTGATCTAAGAACCAATCAAGTGCAAGTCGAGAAAATTGGGTGAGAGTTCCAAAGATCAAAAAATAAAAACACTCAAAGGCGATTAACACAGAAGCAAAAAGATGCAAAATTGTGAAAAGACTGAGAGAAATCTCCAAGTAATGACCAAAGGAAAACAAATCAAGAATTTCTCATGAAATAGACTCAAAACACCCAATTGATGAAAGCTTAGAGCAGGAATGCTAATGAAACAAGCTTAGGTGAAGATTTATGGCAAGGGACTAATGAATCTGGGCAGAAAAAACTAAGAAAAAACAAAATCTAAGAGCAAAAAATGCAAAAAATGGAATTTTTTCAAATTTTAGCAGGGGACGCAGGTAACCCGTTAACACAGGTGCAGGCCCGCTCTGTGCACACAGCGAAAGTGCGTCCAGGGACGCACTGTGCAACACTCAGAGGGTGCGTCCTTCTGAAAAAACTCAAGAAAAACCAAAATAAAACTAATCCTAAGCTAACCCACCCAGAGACAGAATCACAGAGCCAAAACTAGAAAAATAAACCAATTTTCTCAGAGCAAAGTTCACACAAAGGAAAAGACTTTTCTCATCAATGGAATCCCCAGCGGAGTCGCCAATTTGTCACACGGAATCAGTCAAGAGTGCGGACACAACCGACCTTCCTAGAAGTCTAAGACATTCTAATGACAAACAAAACAAACTGGAGCTATCCTTCTCTAAACATGCATTATGATATGAGAAATCAAGTGTTTCGTTCTTACCTTTGTCCAAACGCTGTTGTAGAAGTCCAAGCTTTGTTGATCTGGATGAGCTCCTCCTTTTCTCCAAAACCTGCAATCACCAACAGTCAAACAATTAAATAGCACCTGATTATAACATAAAACAAAGCATATTCAACATATAGACCAAGGAGTACATGAAATAACCCATAAACAACAAGTTATTGAGAAGAATGGACCAATTTGCATTAAAGGTAATCAAAAGGAACCATTACAACCTGAGCCTTGGTGTTGTGCAAGCTCCTTCCAGGGTCCACAAGAGTCTTCCTCTACTTTGACAAAGCTCACCCACTTCCAAATAGAACAAGCAAAGATGGCAATCTCTCCTCACAAGCTTCTAAATGGGAGTCCTAATTCCTGCAGCATTTACCCTTAGAAATGTATAGCTTTCAACCTCCCTCCTTCTGGCCCAAAGCCTGTATTTATAGTGCTCAAGAGGAAGTTAATCAGGTCCACCATCAATGGGATAGTCCCCTCTTTGGATGGGATCACTCCCTTATTGATGGGATAAGTTCCTCTTTGGTAGGAGTGCATGAACCATCTGGAGGCGCTCAATACACGTCAAACAACCTTCTAGAATGCTCTAGAAATGACCACAAGTAAGTTTTTGAAGATAAAACTTGCGCATTTTAACCTTTTCAGAGGGACGCACCTGCCCCTTTAGATACAGAGCGTCCTTGGACGCAAACCTTATGAACAATAGGTGCGTACCCACAGGCAAGGTTTGAGAGAACCTGCGTACCCAGAGATAAACATATTTATAAAGACTTTCTCTCTTTCTTGGAGTTTGACATGAATAGCAGAGGCATAAGACTTGCTTAAGAGGGTAGTATGACTGTTGATAGAGCCATACCAACTGTAAATAGCCATGGTGACATTTTTTAGTGTAACAAAGACATTCAACCTCCTCCTCCAAGCACAATTTGAAACACACATAAACAAGTATCTTTTTGTTCATCAATCAAAGAAGAGGAAAAATAAGAAGGTCAAAGTTATCCAATAATTGACCAAGTTTCTCTCTCTTGTTTGAATTCGCACATGTGGCATGCTTCTATAGTTTCACACATGTGAAGTTTTTGGGCACTTCTAGCAGTAGGTCCAAGTTTTACTGTGCGGAAGAAGGTTGAAATTAAGCCATAGCAGATCAGATCAGGTAGAGCTTGTTGGACAACCTTATGACTTTACAAGAAGGATTTTTGACCATGTTTGACCAAGGCTATTTTGATGGTCAGTTTTACTTTGAAATTGACTAGAAGAATTAGATGTTTCTCTTGTTGAACTAAAGAATTTCTCTAAGGAAAAGGCTGTTGGGGTTTTCCTCCAAGTGGGTTTTCCCTCAATAAATATTGTGTTTCTTGTTTAGTTGTCTCTTTATGATCCTACTGGCATTTTGTTTCTAATATTGAGATCATCTATGTAATTGCTTTATGATGGATATGAATGCAAGAAAATATTAACTTAAAAAATCATAAAAAGTAATTATCAATTTAGAAGATCCTTGTAAAATTCAACATGACCTAATACTACCTTGGTTGAAATTTAACATCTTACCAAAAATATCATTAATCAATAGTAAACATTAAAAATATATTTTACTTAAATGATCAAATTTAAAATAATCTCCTTTATAATGCATAAATGACATGATTACCTATAACATGATTACCTTTTAATTATCATAAAAAAATACGTATTAACTAAATAATCGCATTATAAATGGCATGATTACCTATAATATGATTACCTTTTAATTATCTAAAAGAAATGCATGTTAACTAAATAATCCAACTAGAAGTGATATTCTTTATAAGGTATGAATGGTTTGAATACTTTGTAAATATTATGAAACATCATTTTTTTTTGTCAAATAAATATTTATTACTCAAATATTAAATTCTACCTATCCATATTTATATTAAAAAAAATTACAATAATAATCCTTATCTTAATTTAGATCACTCCAATAAATGATTATTTTTCATAGTTAAAAAAACAAAAAACTTCCCAAATTCAAAACTACACTTCTTTTTAAAATAATAAAAACATTACTGAACCACTTCACACAATGAATTTTTTTTATAATTTTACTTCTAATAAAAAATAAAAAAATAAATTAGTAAAAAATATTTAAATAATAAAATAATAAAAAACCATATAAATAAAATGCATTCATCCCTTTTCCCTACAAAGTCCTCAGATAATTACCTACAAAGTCCTTAGAGATATTTGATTCCTAAGAGGATTTGTTTTTTTCATACAAAGTCCTTAGAGCATTATAATTTCTTCAAAAGAGACTTTTCAAACTTCAAGGATATTTTAATCTATCCCTTAAATAACAACATTAATAATTCTCAATCTTATATATTTTTAAACCCACAACAAAGTTTCTGAACTTTTTTTGCATTCATTTTTATCCCATTTTTATCAACCTTATGTAGGTTAGAACCAAAGGCAATCCATTACGTGTTTACAATAATAATTTTTAATCTTCAATTTTTTAAAGCCACAACAAGGTTTCTAAACCATTTTTTCTTTTATTTTTAATTAATAATTAAAATTATATTTTTTTAGAATTTTTATTCTTTTAAATAAATAATTAAAAATATTGATATATGAAGGGTTTGGGTCTACCTTGCTGACGCTTTTCAAATAACTCTCAAGTCATTGAACTCAATGGAGTTATTTTCCTTTGCAAACTCACATACCATCGAGTTAAAGCATAATTAAGACAAGGGGTTAAATAACTTTACTTAATTGATGATAAGGGGTTAAAATGTTTCTTTTTATAAAGAATTTTTTCTTGTATATTAAAATGTTTCGGGACTTGTTTTAATGTGTTATTAAGGAAATTAAATTAAGGCATAAAATTCAATTTTATTAGGAGCCATATAAAATTTTTGTATATTAAAATGTTTGGAAATTTGTTTTAATGTGCTATTCAGGAAATTAGATTAAGGCATAAAATTCAATTTTACTCAGAGCCATATAAAAATTTACTAAGAGTGAAACAAAATTTTAGTAAGTTTGTCTAAAATACATGTTTTCTAAGACTATTTTTTAACAAAATAGCTAAAACTAAGAAGTGAAAAAACCAGATGACATGTAAATCATTCAGGATTTTCCAAAATCTAAGGCTTCAACAAGGATGGCCTCCCCATTACCTCTTGGAGAACAACCTAGATTGGGGGTAGGCTGAAGTGGGCTTTGGTTTTCTCGAGTTTGTTTTCCATGGTGCGAACTAGTATCTACAAATCATCCAATTGGAGGAGAATATCCTCTCTAGAAATGTTCCTATCTACCAACACATGATCTAGCAATAGTTTTAGAAGCCAATAGAGATATATTGTGTGCATGTAGTGATTATGAAGAGCCTAAAAGTGGTCCATGTCTGAAACCCACCTTGATACGTCTACAAGTACCTTGGATTTTGTTAAGCAACATCGCTTGTCCACTATGTCTCACTCTACTTGGGAAAATTCTTCCTGAATGCTTGGTGGAGTGAATTCCCGATATCAAGTAGCTAAGGTCTCTACCCAATTTTGGGCTCTAGAATATTAGATCTTGCTATAATAGGCAACAACAACTCAATTTACTTAGCCTCATTGTCTTGGCATGGCGGTCACAAGTGAGGGAAACTTTGCATGACTAGGGAGAAGTGGTGACGAAGAGCTAAAAACCATCGAGGAGAGGGAGATGGGGAGAGGAAGACAAGAATAGAGGAGGTAGGCTAAACCGAAATGTGAGTTGATGCACCAATCGAGAAGAATAGGCTCATGATTAAGAGGATCCATTGAGGGAGGGCTAGGGATAAAATCAGAAGAGGATGAGATAATGATAAAGGTAAAGGCACAGATAAACCGTGGAGATTGCCTCATCGCCGCATAACCAATAAGAAATTCCAGCACCCCCACCAAAAATGATGAGGCATGACAAGGAAAAATCTCAAAGAAGTCAAATAACTCCCCTTACCCCACTGAAATACTTGAATCCAAACCGGTGATGTAAAGCTAATCCATGTCACCATAAACCAAGGTGTACAATAAACTTCTGCATGCAGACTATAATCTGTCATTCTAACATGCAAGGAGATGGTTGTGCATGCTATAATGATTTTCCACCTCCAAACATAACCAATGTCCAATGTGAGATCTGCCTCGCTAACAACATCGGGAAGCCAAGTACGGGAGGTGTTAACAAACCAATATCTCTGCAAATGTTGAGAGAGGTCAAGCATTAAAGCATATCATAGAAATATGACATGTTGAATGAAGGCTAAGTAAATGCCCATTAAACCTGAGACTGTTGGGATGTGCAATGTGAAGTCATGGGGGAGTGACAATGCCACGTCTCCCTTCTCTTTTAGCTAGTGGGAAAGCGGTATTGTGATCCAATTTGTCCCATGACAATCACTCTATTTGGAGATTCACTTATAAAATGTTATTTAATAACATTTTAGTTATTTTTATATAGTAAAAAAATAAATTTATAGAAGAAAATTTATTTTTAAAATATTTTTTTAAGATGATGATGATGATGATTAATGTTCGCTAACATCAAAATGATTTATCAAACTTTTAAAAAGTCTCACCCCATCTAGAGATTCATTTAAAAAATGTTATTTAACCAGCCTAGATCCATCTTAAATCTGAATCTACCAAGTGCTAAGAGGGATCAAGTCCGGAGTTAAGATGGATCTAAGTTGGCACTCTCCCATCCCATAATGGATTTACTCAAGCCTTTAAATAGGCTTCATCATAACAAATACCATGGGAAAAATGATGGGTTGTCAAAACCTACACCCAAAAACTACCAATGGAAAATTATTAATTTTATTTCTTTGTTATATTTTAATTTTATTTATTTTTATTTGACTAAGTCAATTTTTTTACATAACATAACATATCTTCCATATTGAGCTGGAGAGTGTCATGTTATAGAATATATTTTATTCTTGAAATATTATTTAATAATATTTTTTTATAATGATAATGATTAATGTTCGTTATCTAATGCAGGTGTACGTGTGGATCAGGAGACAGGGTACCTATCCCATGCGAGTGTTGCATGAAAAAGTGAAGGGAAGGGGGTGGTGTTCATTCCTTGAATTCACTTCACGCTTCATTCAATGCACTCTGGTCTCACGTTCTTCGAAGAGGATGATTCATTTCCTCTGGGAAACGACATGGATTGAGGCTCAATT